>RXON01005226.1:0-20587 GCA_009667805.1 Leptobrachium leishanense
CAGCGGCCGGAGCCCGCCAAGATAGAGGCTATCTGGATTGGCCCACCCTGTGACCAAGACTCAGGTCTTGCCTTCCTGGGTACCGCGGTACTACCGGAAATTTGTACCCCACTACAGTGACCTGGCCAAACCCCTGACTGATCTGACCAAGAAATCCCTGCCCCGCCAAGTCCTGTGGTCCCCGGAGTGCGAACAGGCCTTTCGACAATTGAAGGCCGCCCTGACCCAAGCTCCCCTGCTGGCAGCTCCCAACTATAATAAACGTTTTATTGTCCACACAGACGCGTCCATGTTCGGACTGGGAGCTGTCCTGAGTCAAGTGGGGGACGACGGGGGGGATCATCCGGTGGCGTTTATTAGCCGGAAGTTGTTGCCACGTGAAGTGGGGTATGCTGCCGTGGAGAAGGAGTGCCTGGCCCTGGTCTGGGCCCTACGGAAGCTCCAACCCTACGTCTACGGTCGGTCCTTCACCGTGATGACCGACCATAACCCCTTGGTATGGCTCAACCGAGTGGCGGGGAGAACGGCCGCCTGTTGCGGTGGAGCCTGGCTCTCCAACCCTTCAACTTTTCCATCCAATATCGGCCCGGGTCGCAGAACGGTAACGCGGATGGGTTATCGCGACAGTCGGCCCGGGAACCAGGGGATTGGGGAGCCCCGACTACCTCGGCACGACCCGGTGGGGTCCAACCGAGTGCGTCGGACCTTGGGGAGGGGGAGGAGTGTCACGGGATGGCCCAGCACCCTCAGCCAGGGCGGTGCAGTGACAGTGGGGACATGGACACTTGGGTGTGGTGGCACGCACCCCGTTTACCATTTTAGTTAGATGACATTGTGTGGTGTTATAAAGTGTTTTCCCGTTGGTTATGGTGTAATGTATTTTCCCCTGTGTTTGCCTTGCTCGCCGCCATTTTCCGATCCTTGTGGCGCAGTTGGAATTTCGATTCGGAAAATGGCCGATTCGAATCATCCGGTTCGAATCGTAAAATGGCCGATTCGGACCATCCGGTCCGAATTGGCGACTCCCTGAAGGCTAAGGGCCAATGGGTCCTGGGAGGGCGGGCAAGGAGTCCCATTGTATTCTAATTATGATAAGAAGTAATAAAAGTCTGTACTGTAAACAATAAACCCAGTTCCTGCAGTACATTCAGCTGTGTCTGGTGTGGCTTGATTCTCCGCCGTATTTCGGATCTGAGTGTCCTCCGCGGCCTCAGAGTACGGTGCCCATCCGATCCGAATCGAGCGCGCCGACCCTGCATCGAGCATCAGGGCAGAGGCGCTGCTCAGGAATATTCGATCGGAAAAGTACAGCGATCCGAACCGAACGGCCCCGCCGGGAGCCGCGCATCGACAGTTGCGGTAAGGCCGAACTTCCCACTGGCCCCACCAGATCCGAAGCACCCTTCCTACCGATCCGAAGCACCCTTCCCTACCGATCCGAAGCCCTCGACTTCCGATCCGACCCGCCAGCCCTCCCGACTCGAATCACCACCGCTCAAGATCCGAAGAGACACCCGCCCCCGGATCGGAAACGTTTCCCACTTAAGAACCGAAACGTTTCCCCATAAGATCCGAATCTTCCTCCGCGGCCGCTAGGGCTGATTCCCGCAGGCGTCCCACACTCGCCAGGACAAGGAACCAGTTGCTCGGGACGCTGAGTGCTGTATGGCTCAGTGGTCGGACTGGTTCCAGGCAGGGGTCCCCGCCACCGCCCGCTAACCCTACCCTAGGGTCACGCCAGGCCGCACGAGACGCCGAGTGGGCGCCACTCGGTAGTCGGGCCAGCGGTAAGCGACGGGGTCACGCAGATTGAGCACACCCGCAGGCGGAACAACATCTCCTTTCCGTCATAAATAGTTACTATGAGATGGGTTTACCTCAGGGAGATCATGCCAAACTAATCTTATTGATTTTTTTGATGGGTAACAAAAATAATAGACACAGGTGGTGCAGTAGACATTGCTTATTTAGATTTCAGTAAGACTTTTGATACTGTCCGCATAGAAGCTATCAATAAATTGCAATCTTTGAGCTGGATTCCAATATTGTTGACTGGGATTAGGCAGTGGCTGAGTGACAGACAACAGAGGGTTGTGGTAAATGGAGTTTATTCGGCGCAAGGTCTTGTTACCAGTGGGGTACCTCAGGGGTCAGTACTTGGACCCATTCTATTTATATTTTTATTAGTGATATTGCAGAAGGTATTAATGGTAAAGTATGTCTTTTTGCTGATGACACAAAGATTTGCAACAGGGTTGACGTTCCTGGAGGGATCAGCCAAATGACAAATGATTTAGGTAAACTAAAAAAATGGTCGGAGCTGTGGCAATTGAGTTTTAATGTGGATAAGTGCAAGATAATGCACTGGGATGTAAAAACCCAAGGGCTGAATATAGAATATTTGATACAGTCCTAACCTCAACATCTGACGAAAGGGATTTAGGGGTTATTATTTCAGAGGATCTAAAGGTAAGTAGTCAATGTAATAGAGCAGCAGGAAAATGCTGCAGAATGCTTGGAAATGCTGGCAGAATGCTTGGTTGTGTAGGGAGAGGTATTAGCAGTAGGAAAAGGGAAGTGCTCATGCCACTGTACAGAGCACTGGTGAGACCTCACTTGGAGTACTGTGTGCAGTACTGGAGACCGTATCTCCAGAAGGATATAGACCTCTTAGAGAGAGTTCAGAGAAGGGCTACTAAAATGGTGTACGGCTTGAAAGAAAAAGTTACCAGGAAAGGCTTAATGATCTTAACATGTACAGCTTGGAAAAAAGACGAGACAGAGGAGATATGATAGAAACATTTAAATACGTAAAGGGAATCCACAAGGTAGAGGAAGGAGTATATTTAAAAGGAAACAAAATAGCAAAACAAGAGGACATAGTCTTAGATTAGAGGGGCAAAGGTTTAAAAGTAACATCAGGAAGCATTATTTTACTGAGCGGGTGGTGGATACATGGAACAGTCTTCCAGTAGAAGTGGTAGAGGCCAAAACAGTAATTGAATTTAAGCAAGCATGGGATAGGCATAAGGCTATCCTAAACAAAAGATAAATCCAGGTAAAGTATCCATGTAATTGGGCGACTAGATGGGCCGAAAGTTCTTATCTGCCGACATTTTTCTATGTTTCTATGAGATAACAGAATATTCCGGATATAATAGTTACTATGGGATAACAGAATATTCCGGATATAATAGTTACTATGGGATAACAGAATATTCCGGATATAATAGTTACTATGAGATAACAGAATATTCCGGATATAATAGTTACTATGAGATAACGGAATATTCCGGATATAATAGTTACTATGAGATAACGGAATATTCCGGATATAATAGTTACTATGGGATAGCGGAATATTCCGGATATAATAGTTACTATGGGATAACAGAATATTCCGGATATAATAGTTACTATGAGATAACGGAATATTCCGGATATAATAGTTACTATGAGATAACAGAATATTCCGGATATAATAGTTACTATGAGATAACGGAATATTCCGGATATAATAGTTACTATGGGATAACGGAATATTCCGGATATAATAGTTACTATGAGATAACGGAATATTCCGGATATAATAGTTACTATGAGATACAGAATATTCCGGATATAATAGTTACTATGAGATAACAGAATATTCCGGATATAATAGTTACTATGGGATAACAGAATATTCCGGATATAATAGTTACTATGGATAACAGAATATTCCGGATTTAATAGTTACTATGGAATAACAGAATATTCCGGATATAATAGTTACTATGGGATAACGGAATATTCCGGATATAATAGTTACTATGGGATAACAGAATATTCCGGATATAATAGTTACTATGAAATAACGGAATATTCCGGATATAATAGTTACCATGAGATAACAGAATATTCCGGATATAATAGTTACTATGGGATAACAGAATATTCCGGATATAATAGTTACTATGGGATAACAGAATATTCCGGATATAATAGTTACTATGAGATAACAGAATATTCCGGATATAATAGTTACTATGGGATAACATAATATTCCGGATATAATAGTTACTATGGGATAACAGAATATTCCGGATATAATAGTTACTATGTGATAACATAATATTCCGGATATAATAGTTACTATGGGATAACAGAATATTCCGGATATAATAGTTACTATGGGATAACAGAATATTCTGGATATAATAGTTACCATGAGATAACAGAATATTCCAGATATAATAGTTACTATGAGATAACAGAATATTCCGGATATAATAGTTACTATGGGATAACAGAATATTCCGGATATAATAGTTACTATGAGATAACAGAATATTCCGGATATAATAGTTACTATGAAATAACGGAATATTCCGGATATAATAGTTACTATGTGATAACAGAATATTCCGGATATAATAGTTACTATGTGATAACAGAATATTCCGGATATAATAGATCACACTAGTGAATATTCACCATATTGTTAATAAACCCTCTTTTCTCTGAAAGCTGCAGACTATGGCCCCTATTACATTCTTCGCGCATCAATCTTTTTTGCGCACGGAAAAAAAAATTATTGCGCGCAAATTAACGTGATATTCCGATCCGAGCGCATTTTTTCTTCCTTCAAGATTTTTCGTGTGCAAATCCAACTTGCAAAGCCGTTTGCAAATGAACGTTGCGTGCAGGAATCGGTGGGCAGACTGTTTTGTCACGGGATTCAGCCAACATCAATCACCCATTTCCAATAAAATATTTACAAACTTAAAAAAAGGAGAAAAAATAATTAACTATGACAGAATTTATAAATTTTAATGTTTGGGTATGTGTAGAATGTGTATCTGTACTGTGCTGCGTTTTTTTTTGTTTTTTTATGTGCTGAAGTTTTTCGTTTCGGCCAGGACGATCAAATTTACAGTTACCACCTGCTTTTCAAAGACGTTACGAAAATGCGTGCAACCTTTCGTTGCGCTAAGATTGTAATACCATCCGCGTACCAGCGCACGAGCACATTTGCGCTGTCAATGTTAAGTATAGGATGCGCGCACGGACTTGCGCTTGCGCTGGGTTCGCGCAGGGTCAATCGCGGTAGACTATTACGCGCATCGTTTGCGCGAACGTCGAAATACTACGTTCTGCGCAAATGGTTTTGTCCTCGCGCAAATGCGCATTTGCGTGTGCGCAAAACCGATGTGCCTGGAGTGCGATAGAGCCCATAGAGTTTTATCACCAGATCCCAGCGGTTCGATAGAAATATCCTGACACTTTCTGCTTAGGTTTTTGGTTTAATTTCTAGATTGTATATTTGGACATTTACATTAACACTTTCATTGCCAAGATGTTTATCCCATTCCCACAGATGCACTGGCGCTGCAAGGGTTACGTTGTTAAAATACAGACAATACTGAGGAACCAGTACAAGAGCTGCACAACACAATCTGCCCTAAACCCGCCCCAGCAAACTTCAATTACTCGCGTCTCTGCTGGCAACCGTCAACAAATCTGCACAACCAACACGAACGCCTGAGACTTCAATAATAAGAGAATTTACTGATATGCGCCAGCGCATGCTGTGATTCCGGCATACAGACCCCGTGTCAACACGCGCCACACCGGTAAGCAGAATTATCTTTAATGAAACATTCCTCTATAACAAGGGAAGTTATTAGACTATCTTCACCTATGTATCACAGAGCTCCACAGCAATAAAACTCCCAGTAATGTGCGGTGTGTATGAGCGTATCACAGAGCTCCACAGCAATAAAACTCCCAGTAATGTGCGGTGTGTATGAGCGCATCACAGAGCTCCACAGCAATAAAACTCCCAGTAATGTGCTGTGTGTATGAGCGTATCACAGAGCTCCACAGCAATAAAACTCACAGTAATGTGCAGTGTGTATGAGCGTATCACAGAGCTCCACAGCAATAAAACTCCCAGTAATGTGCGGTGTGTATGAGCGTATCACAGAGCTCCACAGCAATAAAACTCACAGTAATGTGCGGTGTGTATGAGCGTATCACAGAGCTCCACAGCAATAAAACTCCCAGTAATGTGCGGTGTGTATGAGCGTATCACAGAGCTCCACAGCAATAAAACTCCCAGTAATGTGCGGTGTGTATGAGCGCATCACAGAGCTCCACAGCAATAAAACTCACAGTAATGTGTGGTTTATATATGTGGATTGAGGTACAGATGATGACACAGAGTGCAATTGCACCTGCTTTAATTTTTGTAGAAAAACATGTTTCCTGGAAAAGAGAACCTGCTGCGAACCATCTCTGAGAGAGTCCAGTGCCACGACATCCAGGAGCGATTTCAGAATTATATCCGCAACGTCCGGATACTGCGAGACCATCTGAACCTGGCGAGTTTACAATCTAGAGGAGCAGAGGGTCCGGCTCACAGGAGCTTACAATCTAGAGGAGCAGAGGGTCCGGCTCACAGGAGCTTACAATCTAGAGGAGCAGAGGGCCCGGCTCACAGGAGCTTACAATCTAGAGGAGCAGAGGGCCCGGCTCACAGGAGTTTACAATCTAGAGGAGCAGAGGGTCCGGCTCACAGGATTTTACAATCTAGAGGAGCAGAGGGCCCGGCTCACAGGAGCTTACAATCTAGAGGAGCAGAGGGTCCGGCTCACAGGAGCTTACAATCTAGAGGAGCAGAGGGTCCGGCTCACAGGATCTTACAATCTAGAGGAGCAGAGGGCCCGGCTCACAGGAGTTTACAATCTAGAAGAGCAGAGGGTCCGGCTCACAGGAGTTTACAATCTATAGGAGCAGAGGGCCCGACTCACAGGATACAATCTAGAGGAGCAGAGGGTCCGGCTCACAGGAGTTTACAATCTAGAGGAGCAGAGGGTCCGGCTCACAGGAGCTTACAATCTAGAGGAGCAGAGGGCCCGGCTCACAGGAGTTTACAATCTAGAGGAGCAGAGGGTCCGGCTCACAGGAGCTTACAATCTAGAGGAGCAGAGGGTCCGGATCACAGGAGCTTACAATCTAGAGGAGCAGAGGTCCGGCTCACAGGAGCTTACAATCTAGAGGAGCAGAGGGTCCGGCTCACAGGAGCTTACAATCTAGAGGAGCAGAGGGTCCGGCTCACAGGAGCTTACAATCTAGAGGAGCAGAGGCCCGCTCACAGGAGCTTACAATCTAGAGGAGCAGAGGGTCCGGCTCACAGGAGCTTACAGTTACAATCTAGAGGAGCAGAGGTCCGGCTCACAGGAGCTTACAATCTAGAGAGCAGAGGGTCCGGCTCACAGGAGCTTACAATCTAGAGGAGCAGAGGGCCCGGCTCACAGGAGTTTACAATCTAGAGGAGCAGAGGGTCCGGCTCACAGGATTTTACAATCTAGAGGAGGCAGAGGGCCCGGCTCACAGGAGCTTACAATCTAGAGGAGCAGAGGGCCGGCTCACAGGAGTTTACAATCTAGAGGAGCAGAGGGTCCGGCTCACAGGATTTTACAATCTAGAGGAGCAGAGGCCCGGCTCACAGGAGCTTACAATCTAGAGGAGCAGAGGTCCGGCTCACAGGAGCTTACAATCTAGAGGAGCAGAGGGTCCGGCTCACAGGATCTTACAATCTAGAGGAGCAGAGGGCCCGGCTCACAGGAGTTTACAATCTAAAGAGCAGGGTCCGCTCACAGGAGTTTACATCTATAGGAGCAGAGGGCCCGACTCACAGGATACAATCTAGAGGAGCAGAGGTCCGGCTCACAGGAGTTTACAATCTAGAGGAGCAGAGGGTCGGCTCACAGGAGCTTACAATCTAGAGGAGCAGAGGGCCGGCTCACAGGAGCTTACAATCTAGAGGAGCAGAGGGTCCGGCTCACAGGAGTTTACAATCTAGAGGAGCAGAGGGTCCGGCTCACAGGAGCTTACAATCTAGAGGAGCAGAGGTCCGGATCACAGGAGCTTACAATCTAGAGGAGCAGAGGGTCCGGCTCACAGGAGCTTACAATCTAGAGGAGCAGAGGGTCCGGTCACAGGAGCTTACAATCTAGAGGAGCAGAGGGTCCGGCTCACAGGAGCTTACAATCTAGAGGAGCAGAGGGCCCGGCTCACAGGAGCTTACAATCTAGAGGAGAGGGTCCGGCTCACAGGAGCTTACAGTTACAATCTAGAGGAGCAGAGGGTCCGGCTCACAGGAGCTTACAATCTAGAGGAGCAGGGTCCGGCTCACAGGAGCTTACAATCTAGAGGAGAGAGGCCCGGCTCACAGGAGTTTACAATCTAGAGGAGCAGGGTCCGGCTCACAGGATTTTACAATCTAGAGGAGCAGAGAGGGCCCGGCTCACAGGAGCTTACAATCTAGAGGAGCAGAGGGTCCGGCTCACAGGAGCTTACAATCTAGAGGAGCAGAGGGTCCGGCTCACAGGATCTTACAATCTAGAGGAGCAGGGGCCCGGCTCACAGGAGTTTACAATCTAGAAGAGCAGAGGGTCCGGCTCACAGGAGTTTACAATCTATAGAGCAGAGGGCCCGACTCACAGGATACAATCTAGAGGAGCAGAGGGTCCGGCTCACAGGAGCTTACAATCTAGAGGAGCAGAGGGTCCGGCTCACAGGAGCTTACAATCTAGAGGAGCAGAGGGCCCGGCTCACAGGAGTTTACAATCTAGAGGAGCAGAGGGTCCGGCTCACAGGAGCTTACAATCTAGAGGAGCAGAGGGTCCGGATCACAGGAGCTTACAATCTAGAGGAGCAGAGGGTCCGGCTCACAGGAGCTTACAATCTAGAGGAGCAGAGGGTCCGGCTCACAGGAGCTTACAATCTAGAGGAGCAGAGGTCCGGCTCACAGGAGCTTACAATCTAGAGGAGCAGAGGGCCCGGCTCACAGGAGCTTACAATCTAGAGGAGCAGAGGGTCCGGCTCACAGGAGCTTACAGTTACAATCTATAGAGGCAGAGGGTCCGGCTCACAGGAGTTTACAATCGGAGGAGCAGAGGGTCCGGCTCACAGGAGCTTACAATCTAGAGCAGCAGAGGGTCCAGCTCACAGGAGCTTACAATCTAGAGGAGCAGAGGGTCCGGCTCATGGGAGTTTACAATCTAGAGGAGCAGAGGGTCCAGCTCACAGGAGCTTACAATCTAGAGGAGCAGAGGGTCCAGCTCACAGGAGCTTACAATCTAGAGGAGCAGAGGGTCCGGCTCACGGGAGTTTACAATCTAGAGGAGCAGAGGGTCCGGCTCACAGGAGTTTACAATCTAGAGGAGCAGAGGGCCCGGCTCACAGGAGCTTACAATCTAGAGGAGCAGAGGGTCCGGCTCACAGGAGCTTACAATCTAGAGGAGCAGAGGGCCGGCTCACAGGAGCTTACAATCTAGAGGAGCAGAGGGTCCGGCTCACAGGAGCTTACAATCGAGAGGAGCAGAGGGTCCGGCTCACAGGAGCTTACAATCTAGAGGAGCAGAGGGCCCGGCTCACAGGAGCTTACAATCTAGAGGAGCAGAGGGCCCGGCTCACAGGAGCTTACAATCTAGAGGAGCAGAGGCCCGGCTCACAGGAGCTTACAATCTAGAGGAGCAGAGGGCCGGCTCACAGGAGCTTACAATCTAGAGGAGCAGAGGGTCCGGCTCACAGGAGTTTACAATCTAGAGGAGCAGAGGACCCGCTCACAGGAGTTTACAATCTAGAGGAGCAGAGGGTCCGGCTCACAGGAGTTTACAATCTAGAGGAGCAGGGTCCGGCTCACAGGAGCTTACAATCTACAGGAGCAGAGGGTCCGGCTCACAGGAGCTTACAATCTAGAGGAGCAGAGGGTCCGGCTCACAGGAGTTTACAATCTAGAGGAGCAGAGGGTCCGGCTCACAGGAGTTTACAATCTAGAGGAGCAGAGGGTCCGGCTCACAGGAGCTTACAATCTAGAGGAGCAGAGGGTCCGCTCACAGGAGCTTACAATCTAGAGGAGCAGAGGGTCCGGATCACAGGAGAAGATGCGTTTGCTTTGCTGTATTCCCCCCTCCCCCACTGACACACATTGTCATTTTCGGTTTCAAATTTTTCAACAAAAATGTTTACTGGAAAATCATTCTGAAATGATCGCGTCCTTTTCAGAAATCGCTGCGGCTCGTCATGATTGTGCTGCGCAGTGAGTGTTTGTGTTTGCACAGAATAGGGGCCCCTGGGGGCCGCTTGTCCTGAACATAATGTGTTTCCTTGAGTGGCTGACGAGACAATGGCCGCCACACCCCCCCCTGGCGCAGACACTCCACATTCTCAGCAGATGCGCGGCTGATGGACTCTCTGCTCCACCATTATTTGGGGAGTAATGGGTTTATTACAGGTGACATCGTCACAAATCATTGTCCTGATCGTGTGACACCCCCGGGATCCGACGCAGATCCAAAAAAATCATAAATACGGAATCTTTACGAAGCAAAAGCTCATTTATAAAGAGTGATGAGTGTGCGACGGTAAAATGAGGCTCGACATTCCCCGCGGTGTATTCACGTATTAGAGGAATCCGCATCATGTGACGCAGCGCATGGCATTCGTTTGGCGCTGTGAAATCGCTGCGGTGTATTCATGTATTAGAGGAATCGGCATCATGTGACGCCGCGCATTGGCGTTAGTTTGGCGCTGTGAAATCTGTGACGCCGCGCATGCCGTTCATTTTTGCACGTTTACAAGATAAAGCTGCTGTTGCGCGCTACATGGAAACGGCGCCTGAATTCCTGAGGAAATAAACCTGTAATCTTTCGCTAGGATCAGCTGTAATCTCATATTTACAAATCACCCCATCAGGCGTAATGAGGCGCGTGAGACTTAATGATAATTACCCCGGGGTGTAAACACTGCCCCCTCTCCGGCTAATGACATGCAAACACACACTGTGACAAGAGCCCCGAGTCATCGCGCGCCGCATCCCTCACTGCCAGGACCGTCCAGCTCGCACCAGGAGGACTAGGGCGCGTGATGTCTGTGCTGAACCGCAAAATGTGTGTGTGTGTAGTGTACGTGTATATGTGTTACTTCAAATGAATACTGTGTGTGTGTGTATGTATCACAGGCGTGCGCAGGGGGTGTGCCTGGTGTGCCAAGGTACACCCTAATGTTGGGTGAAGAGGTCCTCTTTCACCTCCTACGTTGACATTTTAGATGTCCCTTATTTGGTTCATGATGAAAAGAATAAAAACTGACTGTGACCCTCGAGGCGGAGCTGAATGTATCTCTGATTACTGGCTTGTTACTGCTAATAAAAAATGTGTATTTTTAGCAAAGTTTTCTAAATATAAGCTTTAAATTAATAAATGATCCATTGGTGCACACTCTAATGTAACAGGCTGCGCACGCCAGTGGTATATATACACGTGTGTGGGAAATGTGTGAGTTTATAGTATATGAATGTATGTGGGTGTGCCTATGTATCTGTGTGTATTTTTTATGCGTGTATGTATCTTTATGTATATGTTTTCGTGTGTGTGTATATTTGTATATGTATGTGGGTAATGTGTTTATCTTAGGCCTGTGCACCGATTTTTTTTTTTTTCCGTTCGATTCGGTTCGATTTGTTCGGATGTTTAAACTTTTCGATTCGGCTCGTTTCGACCGATTTCTGTTTCGATTCAGTTCGGATCGTTTTTCGTGTACATTTTTTTTCGGAATATCGACCATTTTTCGTATTTCGTGTCGCTTTGCTCGTTTTTTGTATCGACTTTTCGGAAATTTCGGAAATTTTCGTTTTTTTTGGAATGTCTGTTCTCCTCGTTTCAAAGTGTCTACGATAATTCTGGCGATTCTATCGTGTTTTTTTTATTAAATAAAGATCCTTTTTTCTTATGAATAATTGAATATACATTTCACAACTTTATTTAATCATATTAAAATGATAAATTTCGATTTGACACATTTCAAGTCCATTCGAAAATTCCGAAAAATTTTCGTTTCGGCTCGGAAAACTTTTCGGATCTGCATTTTCGGATCTAAAAATTTTCGAAAATCGGCCGCATCCGAAAACACGAATCGGGAAATTTCGTGAAAATTCCGAAAGTCCGAAACCCGAAACGCACATCCCTAGTTTATCTCTGTGTGTAATGGATTTGTATTTGTTTATGTATCGGAGTTTATATGTGTGTGTATGAATCTGTGTATTTGTGTGTTTATGCATATGATTCTGTGTGTGTTTGCATATCTGTGTGCAGGTATCTATTTTGTGTGCGTGTGTGTATGCATCTATATTTGTGTGTGTGTTTTGTAGGAATTTTATGCTTGTATTTTATAAATTTCTTTGCGTATATATGTGTGTGGGTCTGGATTAATGGGTGTGAAAAGATGAGTCTGTGTCTGTGTATGTGTGAATATATATATATATACAGTTGTGTTCAAAATGATTCAACCCCCACTGAAATTGAGTGTTTTGGCCAGTTTGACATTGATTTTGATCATTCAGTCATCTTGCTTACAATTAAATCAAAGAGGCACGTGTAGGTCAGACAAATATAACATAACATTTATAATGAAATAACCACAAATGTCTTTTCTGTGTTCACATCATTATCAGTTTTATTCAACCCCCAAGTGACATTCAATCTTAGTACAGTTGTGTTCAAAATGATTCAACCCCCAATGCTGTAAAGGGTTTTAGGGAATTTAGTGACATTTGTAATTGTATTCAGAATGAAATCCTACAAGGACTTTTTAAAGAACCATATGCAACTAAAATGACATCAATTGGTTTTGTAATACAGTAGTAAATGTTTCTTTTGTGAATTCTTCATTGACACAATTATTCAACCCCTTAAAGACTACCACTCTGAAGAACAGAGGTTCATTCAAGTGTTTTCAATCAGGTATTGAAAACACCTGTGGATGTCACGGAGCAGCAATAAAGCATAATAAGCACCAATTAGGCAGCTTTAAAATGACTGTGATACTCAGCTCCTTCTAGACATTTACTGGTGTGGTTACAAACATGGTGAAGTCAAGAGAATGGTCCAGGAAGACAAGAGAAGAGGTGATTACTCTTCACAGGAAGGGCAATGGCTATAAGAAGATTGCAAAGATGTTAAACGTACCAAGAGAGACCATAGGAAGCATCATTCACAAATTCAAGGCAAAGGGCACTGTTGAAACGCTACCTGGTCGTGGCAGAAAGAAGATGCTGACTTCGACTGCTGTGCGCTACCTGAAGCGTAGAGTGGAGAAAGTCCCCGTGTGACTGCTGAGGAACTGAGAAAAGATTTGTCAGATGTGGGTACTGAAGTTTCTGCTCAGACAATACGGCGCACACTGCGTAATGAAGGCCTCCATGCCAGAACTCCCAGGTGCACCCCCTTGCTGTCTCCAAAGAATAAAAAGAGTCGACTGCAGTATGCCAAAAGTCATGTGGACAAACCACAGAAGTTTTGGGATAGTGTTCTGTGGACTGAAGAACAAGGCCTATGAAGAAAAGAACACCTTGCCTACTGTGAAGCATGGCGGGGGGTCAATCATGCTTTGGGGCTGTTTTGCTTCTGCAGGTACAGGAAGCTTCAGCGTGTGCAAGGTACCATGAATTCTCTTCAGTACCAGGAGATATTGGATGACAATGTGATGCAGTCCGTCACAAACCTGAGGCTTGGGAGACGTTGGACCTTTCAACAGGACAATGATCCCAAGCATACCTCCAAGTCCACTAGAGCATGGTTGCAGATTAAAGGCTGGAACATTTTGGAGTGGCCATCGCAGTCACCTGACTTAAATCCGATTGAGAACCTCTGGTGGGACTTAAAGAAAGCAGTTGCAGTGCGCAAGCCTAAGAATGTGACTGAACTGGAGGCTTTTGCCCATGGCGAATGGCGAAGATACCCGTAGATCCGCTGCAAGACACTTGTGTCAAGCTATGCTTCACGTTTAAAAGCTGTTATAACTGTAAAAGGATGTTGTACTAAGTACTAAGATTGAATGTCACTTGGGGGTTGAATAAAACTGATAATGATGTGAGCACAGAAAAGACATTTGTGGTTATTTCATTATAAATGTTATGTTATATTTGTCTGACCTACACGTGCCTCTTTGATTTAATTGTAAGCAAGATGACTGAATGATCAAAATCAATGTCAAACTGGCCAAAACACTCAATTTCAGTGGGGGTTGAATAATTTTGAACACAACTATATACAGAATGCACCTGTAAACATGTAACACAGTGACTATAATAATCTGGACAAACTGAAACCAGAGAAAGCTCAATGTATCCGTCCTGGGAAAATACCTTATATATAAATAAATTTTGTAAAGATAAATTTTGTCCAACAATTAGGTGGCAACTCCCCCTCGCCCCCCCCCCCCCGTTCCATCCTTTGCGGTCACATTGTATCGGGATAAATTACAGTGTTTCTGAGCAGGAAACTAGGTGGAACATAAAATGACATTTCCATGAATTCCCCCAACGTGAGGCATCTGGTCTGAAGAGTGAAGGGTTAAATCTCAGGCCTGGATTGTCATACTCTCTGATGAGCAAAGGGTTAAATCTCAGGCCTAGATTGTCGTCCTTTGCGATGTAAGGAGTGAAGGGTTAAATCTCAGACCAGGCTTGTTGTCCTCTGTGATGTGTGGATTCAGGGGTTAAACCTCAGGCTGGATTGTTTGTCTGCCTCTTTCTGGTGTGAAGAGCGACGGGATAAATCTCACGCCAGGATTGTCGTCCTTCGTGACCTGAGGAGCGAGGGGTTAAATGTTGGGCCGATTTTGTCATCCTTTGTCATCCTTTGTGATCCGAGGAGCAACAGGTTAAATGTCAGACCTAGATTGTCAGCCTCTCCACAGTAATCTGATGAGCAAGGGGTTAACTCTCAGGCCGGTATTATCAGCCTCTTTCTGGTGTAAAGAGTGAAGGGTTAAATCTCAGGCCTGGATTGTCGTCCTCTGTGATTTGAGGAGCGTGGGGTTAAATCTCATGCCTCTCTCTGTTAAAGTCACAGTGCTGGATCAGACCCAAGAGGGCAGCGTGGGATCTGCGGTGTCAGTAATCATCGTGAAGTGCCATCAGCACATTGCGTCTCGTCACCATTGATTGTCACTGCGCTGCTCGCCCAGGGGAGCTGACCATCCTGATTGTTATCCTGCGCTGTGTTATGGGGGGGGGGTGCTGATGTCCAGAGGGAGATAAAGGGTCCTCAGGTTAAAAAAAGATTTAAACCATATGGTATGACATCAGTGACTCACAATGCACCGTAGCATGATGGCAAGGGGGTGCACGCGTGCTGTGCAGTTTTGCGGTTGCCCCGCCGATCCACTCGCTGATCCATCCTGCCAATCCACCCGCCGATCCGTCCCGCCAATCCACCCGCCAATCCATCCCGCCAATCCACCCGCCAATCCATCCCTCCTATCCACCCGCCAATCCATCCCACCGATCCACCCATTGATCCATCCCATTGATCCATCCCACCAATCTATCCTGCCAAGCCACCCTCTGGTCAAGCCCGCCGATCCACCCACTGATCCACCCGCTGATCCATCCCACCAATCCACCCTGATCCATGCCACCGATCCACCCGCCGATCCATCCCAGGCGCTCCACACACTGGTCCATCCCGCCGATCCATCCCACCGATTCATCCGCTGATCCATCCCACCAACCCACCCGCTGGTCCATTCCACCGATTCACCCGCTGATCCATCCCGCCAACCCACCCGCTGATCCATCCCAGACGCTCCACACGCTGGTCCATCCCACCGATTCACCCGCTGATCCATCCACGGCGCTCCCATAATTCTGCTATGATTTTTTTAATTAAAGAAATATTTGTATCTCATTTTTTGTGTAATTGTTAAATTTTTGGCAAAATTCATTATTTTTGCTACGTGAGACTGAAAATCGGAATCCATCCCATAATAACCCAGACGAGCCCCGGGGGAGTTGGGGCAGTGTATGTGAAGAATGACCCCCAGCAGGGAACTTGGGAATCATTTTCTTTATGTTTCGATTTGTGTCGTTTCCCCCCCCCAGATAAATAATTCCTGTAATAGCCATGTCTCCTCTGCTCGCCCCCCGCCCCCCCCAGTACATGGCTTTGACCGTGTTCTTATCGTTTTTTGATGTCCTCTTCGTTTTTCCGTCCAGGCTGAGTGTTTGCCGGCCTCCAGGGATCTCGAGGACGAGCTGGCACCGATCCGGAGTCTGTACGAGGAAGAGATCCAAAACCTGCAGGAAAAAATGGAGAAAATGTACCGGGAGCAGATCCAGGAGGGACTCAGCAACCGCCGGAGTGGCGAGCTGACCACGCAGTATCAGCACAGGTACCGGCGAGGCTCGCTTGACCTCAAATACAAAATATTATGTATTATACAGCTAGCATGACATCACTGCCACCTCCTGGAGACTCGCCCAGGGGCAGTATAGGGTTAATCATAAAAAAACCATAATTATCTATATCCCTGAATTGCTACACTAGTCCTGAGCCCCTCATAGCCTTATGCCACCCTGCTAGCCCTGAATCGCTACACTAGTCCTGAACACCTGATAGCCTTACGCCACCCTGCTAGCCCTGAATCGCTACACTAGTCCTGAGCCCCTCCTAGCCTTATGCCATCCTGCTAGCCCTGAATCGCTACACTAGACCTGAGCCCCTGATAGCCTTATGCCACCCTGCTAGCCCTGAATCGCTACACTAGACCTGAGCGCCTGATAACCTTATGCCACCCTGCTAGCCCTGAATCACTACACTAGACCTGAGCGCCTGATAACCTTATGCCACCCTGCTAGCCCTGAATCGCTACACTAGTCCTGAGCCCCTGATAGCCTTATGCCACCCTGCTAGCCCTGAATCGCTACACTAGACCTGAGCGCCTGATAACCTTATGCCACCCTGCTAGCCCTGAATCACTACACTAGACCTGAGCGCCTGATAGCCTTATGCCACCCTGCTAGCCCTGAATCGCTACACTAGTCCTGAACCCCTCATAGCCTTATGCCACCCTGCTAGCCCTGAATCGCTACACTAGTCCTGAGCCCCTGATAGCCTTATGCCACCCTGCTAGCCCTGAATCGCTACACTAGACCTGAGCGCCTGATAACCTTATGCCACCCTGCTAGCCCTGAATCGCTACACTAGTCCTGAGCCCCTGATAGCCTTATGCCACCCTGCTAGCCCTGAATCGCTACAACTAGTCCTGAGCCCCTGATAGCCTTATGCCACCCTGCTAGCCCTGAATCGCTACACTAGACCTGAGCGCCTGATAACCTTATGCCACCCTGCTAGCCCGAATCGCTACACTAGTCCTGAGCCCCTTATAGCCTTATGCCACCCTGCTAGCCCTGAATCGCTACACTAGTCCTGAGCCCCTCATAGCCTTACGCCACCCTGCTAGCCCTGAATCGCTACACTAGTCCTGAGCCCCTGATAGCCTTATGCCACCCTGCTAGCCCTGAATCGCTACACTAGTCCTGAGCCCCTGATAGCCTTATGCCACCCTGCTAGCCCTGAATCGCTACACTAGACCTGTGCGCCTGATAACCTTATGCCACCCTGCTAGCCCTGAATCGCTACACTAGACCCGAGCGCCTGATAGCCTTATGCCACCCTGCTAGCCCTGAATCGCTACACTAGACCTGAGCGCCTGATAACCTTATGCCACCCTGCTAGCCCTGAATCGCTACACTAGTCCTGAGCCCCTCATAGCCTTACGCCACCCTGCTAGCCCTGAATTGCTACACTAGTCCTGAGCCCCTGATAGCCTTATGCCACCCTGCTAGCCTGAATCGCTACACTAGACCTGATAACCTTATGCCACCCTGCTAGCCCTGACTCGCTACACTAGACCTGAGCGCCTTATAACCTTATGCCACCCTGCTAGCCCTGAATCACTACACTAGTCCTGAGCCCCTCATAGCCTTATGCCACCCTGCTAGCCCTGAATCGCTTCACTAGACCTGAGCCCCTGATAGCCTTATGCCACCCTGCTAGCCCTGAATCGCTACACTAGTCCTGAGCCCCTCATAGCCTTATGCCACCCTGCTAGCCCTGAATCGCTTCACTAGACCTGAGCCCCTGATAGCCTTATGCCACCCTGCTTGCCCTGAATCGCTACACTAGAACTGAGCGCCTGATAACCTTATGCCACCCTGCTAGCCCTGAATCGCTACACTAGACCCGAGCGCCTGATATCCTTATGCCACCCTGCGAGCCCTGAATCGCTACACTAGACCTGAGCGCCTGATAACCTTATGCCACCCTGCTAGCCCTGAATCGCTACACTAGACCTGAGCGCCTGATAGCCTTATGCCACCCTGCTAGCCCTGAATCGCTACACTAGTCCTGAGCCCCTGATAGCCTTATGTCCCCCTGCTAGCCCTGAATCGCTACAATAGTCCTGAGCCCCTGATAGCCTTATGCCACCCTGCTAGCCCTGAATCGCTACACTAGTCCTGAGCCCCTGATAGCCTTATGCCACCCTGCTAGCCCTGAATCGCTACAATAGTCCGGAGCCCCTCATAGCCTTATGTTACCCTGCTAGCCCTGAATCGCTACACTAGACCTGAGCGCCTGATAACCTTATGCCACCCTGCTAGCCCTGAATCGCTACACTAGACCTGAGCCCCTGATAGCCTTATGCCACCCTGCTAGCCCTGAATCGCTACACTAGTCCTGAGCCCCTCATAGCCTTATGCCACCCTGCTAGCCCTGAATCGCTACACTAGACCTGAGCACCTGATAACCTTATGCCACCCTGCTAGCCCTGAATCACTACACTAGACCTGAGCCACTGATAGCCTTATGCCCCCCTGCTAGACATGTGCACAATGAAAAAGTTTGTTTCATGTCAGATACATTAGTTACGTTTGTTTATTCGACACAATGCATTCGTTATGTTACCGTGATTCGTATTTCAGATCGATTCGTTATTTCGGGTGATTAGTATTTCGTATCGATTCATTATTTTGTTTCGATTCGCTATTTCGTATTGATTTGTTATTTTGGGAGATTAGTAATTCGTATCAATTCTTTATTTCGTATCGATTCATTATTTTGTTTCGATTCGCTGTTTCGTATTAATTTGTTATTTCGTATTCATTTGTTGTTTTGGGAGATTAGTAATTTGTATCGATTTTGTTTTGTTATTTTGTATTGAATCGTTATTTCGAAATAGTGAAAAGGCTGAATTAATTACTGTTAGATTAGGGTGAAAACATTAGGGTTAAAAGATATGTAATCACCCTGTCCTTGGTGCTGGAATAGGTTTTTAGCACCAAAGACAGCACCCACCGAACGCAGCCAAACCGAAGGAAATAAAATAAACGCTGCCTCCGTCAAAAAAAGTCTCATCTTTTAACATAATTGGGAATCCAAAAATTTCACCTAAAAAAATCAACAAATAGAAAGGCTTTTTGCTGCAAATGAAAAGAATAAAAGGTATTCAGCACCACGGCCAATGGACAGCGACATACGGTGCTGTATGATGCGATTCAGCAGTCTCCGCCGCAGCGAAGTGAATGATTCAGTTTGGCAGGTGTCAAATCCCATAGGTTTCAATGTAAAGTAATATTTATTTAAAAAAATAAAAAAAAAATATTCAACCATTTATTCTTTTCGTTTGCAGCAAAAAAGCCTTTTCATTTATTGAAAAAAATTTTGGAATTTTTTGAGTTTTCATTTTGTATTTTTTAGGGGAAATTTTTGGATTCCCAAATTTTTTTTAATTTTTTTTTGCAGAGCGCAGCTGTGTTCGGCGGGTGCTGTCCTTGGTGCTGAGACCTCTTTCAGCACCAAGCACAGGGGTGCTGAGTGTGAGTGGAATGTTATATCGAATAGATTCGTAAAAATAAAATCAATTTGTTATATACCGTTTCGTTTTCGTTCAATTTTTGGACTAAATCAGTTTATTTCGAAAGTGCTTCTGAAATACAAATCTGCAAAAATTTGTCCAAAATCCACATTTCTACCCCTTGCTAGCCCTGAGCCCTCACTAGCCTTGAACCCCCTTCTTCCCTGCTAGCCCTGAGCTCCCTTTAGCCCTGAGCCCCGCTACACTAGCAAGGAGCCCTGCCGACACAAACTCTAACCTCCAAGTCTCCTAAACCTAGCCCTGTCAGATTGTCGTTTTGGAGGGACGAAGAAATGTGACCTTTTTGGGGAATCTTGGAAATCGCTCTTTAATTCAACATTTCCCATCTCTTAAATCAGCATCAAAAAGCAGAAACTAATATGTTTTGATGTGTTGGACAATTGTGTGATGTCACTGTGTGTTACAGTGTAATGCTGTGCCGCCCGGTGACTTATTACGTCACGTGTTGTATAGATTTCTTACATAATGTATCACCCTGCTACATATTGTATTTTATTCCATAATGTATCGCGTTCTTACCTAATCTATCAATATGTTATGTTTTGTATTGCAGATAATTTATTACTTTTTTTACATATTGTATCGATTCAATAGACATTGTGTTGTTTTCTTTGGTACATGTTTTGTCATGTTGTTACATGTCATGTTACTTTGTTACATGTTGTGTCGCTGTGTTACAGGTTGTGTTGCTATGTTACATGTTGTGTCACTGTCTTACATGTTGTCAGTTTGTTACATGTTGTGTCACTGTCTTACATGTTGTCAGTTTGTTACATGTTTTGTCGCTGTTTTACATGTTGTCAGTTTGTTACATGTT
>RXON01005227.1:0-20838 GCA_009667805.1 Leptobrachium leishanense
TCTTTTGTGTTCCCCCCTTATACCCCTTTTTTATCCCATTTTTCCTGATTTTTATTTCTATACCCCTTCCTTTTGTTTCAAAAAAATTTAACATTTCCTATTTAAAAAAAAATAAATATATATATATTAGAAATAAAAAACACAAACTGCATGGGAGTAAGCACTCCATCACTACACGCGTTTCACCATAAACACTGGCATCTTCAGGGGCATGCAGGAAGCAATGCTCAGTCTGGCAGCATAACAAGAAATAGCAAAATTTCTGTCCTATTATGCGGACACACGAAGGCTCGTTTCTTCACTTTGTTGATAGTTGACAGAAATTAGGCTGTTTGTCTGTTCATATCCCATGAGAGAGACTTATCTAGGTGCACCTAGTACTCTATGTGCATATATCATGCTATTGGAGCCACAGAAGCGTTTAAATCCTTGGTTCATCTTTAAGTTGTTCTGTTTTTTCTGTTTCCAATAAAAGTTAAGTTTCCTTATAAGTTCCACCTCAGTCACTCGTTATCCTTTATGCTATCTGCTGTTGTCCTGCCTAATCCAGCTGCAGAAGTCTCGGGCATGCTTGCTACAACTTCCCTAAATGCACCACAACCAAGACCAAGATCTATTTGGGCCTCCCCTAAGATGGTCCAATCACAAGTGCCACATTTTTCCAGCAGTTCTGGGGTCATGGTGGACATGTCAAACTATGAACCCAACAAATTTTTTGAATTGTTTCTAGATGATGGGTTTTTCGGAGTGTATTGTTCAGCAGACAAATTTATATGCTGAATTATATTTCCAGGGACTTGGGGCCTTGTGCCAGGGGCCGTCAATGGACTGCGACCAATCTGCAAGAGACGAGGAACTTCTGGGGCATCATTCTGCAAATGGGGATTGTGCAAAGACCCAGCATAGCCTCATATTGGTCATGAAAACATAAACAGAAACCACTCCTATCTGCCCTGCTACAATGAGCAGGGACAGATATCTACTACTCCTTAATTTTTTGCAGTATAATGATAATGCAAATGCCCATTCCCCTAGACCACCAAGAGCACAACCGACTTTTTAAGTTGAGGCCTTTTCTTGCCCATTTAATGGCAAGATTTACAGAGTGTTTCACTATAGGCCAGAACGTTTCAGTCTATGAATCCTAGTACCTTTTCAAGGAACGTATTGGTTTTGAGCAATATGTCCCTTCAAAGAGAGCACTTTGCAGTATCAAACTTTACAAACTCTGTGAGAGCGCCAGTGGATACATGTACCAATTTCGTGTATACAATGACAAGGACTTGCAGCTTCCCCCCCACCCCCCGCTGACTGTCAACCTGCTCTTTCTATAACTGAAAAAATTGTGTGTCATCTAGTTCAAACACTATATTAAAAAGGTTACTGTGCTTATATGGATAATTTTTATAGTGGGGTGTCGTACGCAAGGTGCATATTAGCATCTCTAACGCTGCCTAAACTCAATCTGTGCAATCATATTGGATCTAATATATTATAGGAGGATGTATTGATATGGTTAAAAATATACATTTTACTCCAAAAAAATATAAAATTACACAATAGAAATCTTGACCTAGTGTAAAAATATTTATTTTTTATTGAATATCATGTTTTTTTAATAAAGTTATGAATAGCAAAAAAAAGTATCATTAAGGTCTCTTTTTTTGCGGAATTTCGTGTCGTTTTAGAAAAAGTATAGCTTTTCCAATTTTCTGCATTACATACAATGAGTCATGACACTAGAAAAAAACAGCAGATTTTGTCCTTGTTAGAAAACTGCATACTTTTTGTTCAAAAACACTATGAATTTTTTTCCATTACCGTATTTTTAAAAAGGTACTTAATATAAAAACATGTAACCATAAAAGGTTCTGGTCATAAAGTTGAAATAAAAAAAAAATATGTAGTGTTCTTTATTTCGAATTTTAACAAATTTTTACTTTTTCACACATTTTTTTTAATGACTTGACTTATGCACATAATACTAATATAATTTGAATGTGCTGAGTCTGCCAAAAACAAGGATTTTTAAATTGTCAGGGTTTAACAATAACACATGACTTCAAATCGTGTACACAGAGGTGAAATGGCTCAGCAGCCAAGATCTTAATGGACCTTTTTCTTAGATCGTACCCTGTACGTCATTGGTCCTTATGGGGTTAAACCTCTTCCAGGTTGCCAAATTTTCTCAAATTCTAGTAATCGTGGCCCAGTACGCAGAGCTGGTGACAGTATGTGAATGGTTATTGTCTGGATGTTGCCCATTTTTGCGCAAAATGAAATGTTAAATGAATATTACGCAGTAACTTAATAAAAGTTAATCCTTGCATAAGTAGATCGTTTGCTTTATGAAAATCACATATCTGTGGGAAATTGGAGTGAAAATGTGTTTTTTAACATGCTAAACATTGACATTTTACTACAAATCCCTCAGCCTTTCAATATAATCCATCTAGCTAGTTATGTGTTAGCAGATCATACCAAGCTGAGTCAGGTTTATGACACGCTGCTCTTTATGACATCATAGATTCCCTGCATGGTATATATGGTCATGTTTGGCTGCTGATTGTCAGAACCTGTGAGAGTTGTTGAGAAGATAGTGTGAGTTCGAAAACATGGGGAATACGTTTTCCTGTTGGCGTTCTTGTTGTTCAAAAGATGTAAGTAAAGTATTTATTTACTCTTGCTCTAAGTCTCATTAAGTTAGCGCTCTGACATTTTAACTTCAAATTTATTGTGAAAAAAGTCAGGGTAGAACAAGCCTCTAACAGGGCATTTATGTGTTTGTTAATAGTGAAGGAGAACCAGGCTGAAAGATGGTTG
Organism: Leptobrachium leishanense; assembly: GCA_009667805.1. Lineage (NCBI taxonomy): Eukaryota > Metazoa > Chordata > Amphibia > Anura > Megophryidae > Leptobrachium > Leptobrachium leishanense. The sequence goes on from RXON01005227.1 coordinate 2,824, forward strand.
CTACCATAAGCCAGGCAGCCATCTTGTTCAGAATATTGGTTCACCAAGTAAATAGAATAGATTTCATTTAGAAGAAAAGAGCTGAGCTCACGTAGAATTTAAGGAATGCGTGGTAGATTAGAAAAGCTAACAAGAAATCCAGGCAGGATCCGGCCAGCTCTTGGCAGAAGGGACATAAGAAGATTTATGAATGAAGCAAGGTCAGGACGCTGGGCCAGAGAACAAAGGGAGCACAGAAACAGACCAGGTCTCTGGCTATCTGAATAAACAAAGCCAACAGGGAGGGAGGTGCTGGCCGGAGAAAGACAGCACAAAACAAATCACATACTGTCAAACTAACATGAAGTGTATCAATTTAGAGTAAAATGTGGAATGTTCTTTGTGTTTATGCTAATGATGGGAGGTATTAACCCACGTGGGGAAGAATAACGTGTCAGCGGGAGGTGGGCTAATTGGGATGTACCTAATTACGTATTTTTGAGTATAAGACCCCTTGCACGGGGTGAAAGAGGGGCTCACTCTTTGCGATTCAATCCTGTGTGAGCACTTGTGTGACGACACAATAAAGATCTTGCCTTCCTGAAGAGACTCGTGTTTGGACAATCCTTGCTTGTGTCTGGTCCGGCGCCGTTAATGAAGTGAACCTGATTGACTCCGGTTACATTTCTTGGGGGCTCGTGGCCGGGATACGCGCCCTTGCCAAGACACAGGCAACGGCTGCTGAACACAGCGCGTCGATATTGACTGCAGGTGCACGAGAATCCCGCTGGTTGGGCGTCCGTTGAAGGTGAGCTGACATCTGCAGGCGCCAAGCAGGATTTCCTGTTCAGTGGACCTCGTCTCGTCCCAAACGGACCCCCGGCCCGGGAACTGGGACACCACGAGTCTGGGAAACAGCGAGCAGCGCCGGCGATAGGTAACGTGTCTTCTATGTTTTGTATGTCTGAAGGAGATACCGGTATCTAAGGGAAAACGTTCCGACTGAGATAGACGGATAAGAGGATGCGATGGCCACCATCCTATTGGCATATCTAGCCCGCCGCTGATAGCACTGACATAGCTGAGGAGCCAGAGTGGGCTAGCGGGTGTCTGGATTCGGGGGAATTGAATGCCAATCAAAGTGTAGTTCTGTTAGAGAGGGAGGAGGTAGCCACGTGGAGTTGCAGACGTCAGTGAGTGTTTGTAAACAAAGCTTCACCACGTGGGTAAACGGGAAAGGAGGAGGGATTTTTCTGTGACTGGGCTGAGAGCCTGAAGTCAGTGCCTAGTGTGTACGTCGTGTAGTGACAAGGGCTTATAGTGAAGCCAACGATAGCTGCAGAGATAGTGGTGCTGAGTGGGTAGATTATCCATAAGGCAAAGTGGAATTGCAGGCGGAAGTATAGACAAGGAACGGGGTGCACATAGTCACACGCAGTCAAGAGTTAGAGTTCAAATTACGGGGTATAAGGAGCCACAAAGGAGGGAATAAACCCTTGGCTAATAGAAAGAGTTGAAGTGATATATGTTCTGTATTGTGCTGAAAGTATCTGATACGGTATGTGCTGTGAATGAACTGACTCGAGTGCTGTGAGTGAACGTGCGCCTACTCGCTCCACGAGGAAGCAAACTTGAAAGTGGACCCCGGACGTACGGTTTCGACTCAGGCGACTGCAGTCGGCTACTGAAGGGGAAGCGCCTCAGACACGAACGGACTGTTGATTGAAGTATCAGACTGTAAATTCTAAACTGTTATTGAAATAATATATCTGTATTGCAAAAAGTACTGAGTCCAGGAGTGACAATGGGTAACGGGTCATCAAAGCCCAAGAAGGTAAAGAAGGGGGAGACGCCCCTAGAGTATATGGTGCGAAATTTTGATGCATTATATAAAACCCATGACTATGGTGTAGAATTGACAAAAGAGAAATTAAAAGTAATGTGTACAGTTGTGTGGCCGATGTTAGTTTCAGGATGGCCAGAACAGGGGTCAATGGACCCGGAGTTGGTACAGAAGGTACACTCCCAAATTACGGAGCAGTATGGACATCCTGAACAGTATCCATATATAGATATATGGAGATATTGCATTAAGAACAAGAGTCATTTTATAATGATAGCGGGGAGAAATAAGAAGCAGGACCCCCAGAATAATGGAGAAAGAGGGAGGCCGGTGTTAGATCAACCGGAAGAGAGTGATAATCTGCCCCCGTCCTACCCATCATGTTATGGGGCAGCTAGGGAGGCTCTGAATGCCGCGATTGCGCGGGCGGAGAGGGGGGAGCAGGCAGCTGCGGTTGCTCGGTCAGCTCCCTCTGCTCCGTCTCGCGCGCCTGCGGAGGAAGAGCAGGGTGCAGCGGGTGGAGGGGATGGAGAGGCTCCACCAGAGAAGATTGAGATGCCCGATGGGAGCATATATAAATTAGTGCCCCACGGGAGTGGTGATGATAGAGAAGAGGAAGAAAAACAGGGTGTCACCACACGCGCAGCGAATGAATTCATAAACCCCGGGATCTGTACCAACACACAATCCCCACAAGAAAAGTGCTTTGCAATTGCCGCTGAGAGAGGTGCCAGGCCCCCCATTAGCGGATGGGAATCCAGGGCCAATGCAATACACATACGTCCCATTCACGACAACGGATCTTTTTAATTGGAAAACACACACACCACTGTATTCCACAAATCCCGCAGCAGTGGCCAGTATGATAGAGTCAGTTATGCTCACACATAACCCCACATGGCAGATTGTCAGCAATTAATGTTGACAATGTTCACCACAGAGGAAAGAGCCCGAATAAATAGTAGCGCGCAAAAGATTTTACTCGCCCAAGCCGTAGCAGACGCTAAGCCACATCCAGAAGCATGGGCAGAGGAACACTACCCCAGAACAGATCCTAAATGGCCGTACAATACAGCTGAAGGAGTTGCCCATCTGCAGACATACAGAACCGCTGTAATTATGGGTGTTAAAGCGGGAGGGAAGAAGCCCACAAACATGGGAAAGATAGCAGATGTTGTGCAAGAGGTTAAAGAATCCCCAAGTGCGTTTCTAGAGAGATTGCTGGATGCGTACAGAATGTATAGCCCTATTGATCCTGAAGCGACGGAGAATCAGAGGTTAATTAACTCTTCGTTTGTGGGTCAGTCACAGAGGGATATACGGAACAAAATACAGAGAATAGATGGGTTTTTGGGAAAAGGTATTAGCGAGTTAGTTGAGATCGCTAATAAGGTGTATCATAACCGGGATTTAGAGGAGATAAAGAAACAGAAGGGACATACCGGGGTGGTTGGATACATGGGGAATGGCGGAGGGCGAGGTGGCCCAGACAGAGGGAGGGCAGGGGTAGGGGGCTCGAGGAAGAGGTAGGGGAGCCCCCAGGGAAGCCCCTAGGACCCAATCAGTGCGCGTGGTGCCGGGGTGAAGGTCATTGGAAAAACGACTGTCCTGCATTTTTGGCTAAATTTGGGGGACAAGGTGAAGTTGGGGAGGCGGGAGGTCAAGCCTCTAACGGCCAGGTAACAGACGGAAGGTATGAGAGAAATGAAGGGAATGGAGCGGGTTTGTGGGACTGGCGGGGACATCATTTGAGGGGCAGGATGCATATTGACGGGGACCTGGGCCCATCCCGCTCGGTAGCCACGAGCCCACGGTCACAATGAGAGTGGGAAATAAAGAAGAGGTTTTTATGGTTGATACCGGTGCCGAATATTCTGTTGTAACAAAGCAAATTGCACCTCCAATGGGAAATGAGGTTGATATTATGGGAGCAATGGGAGTGTCTGCTAAATATCCTTTTCTTGCTTCTAGAAAATGTAGTGTGGGTGGGCATAATGTTGAACATGAATTTTTGTATATGCCCGAATGTCCCATCCAGCTCCTGGGGCGGGATATCCTTTGCAAATTGCAAGCCCAAATTACGTTTCTTCCCGGGGGTCCACGCTCAATTAGACCTGCCGAGAGTGGCAGCTCTACTCGGCAGCATACTCCAGCCAGTCCGCACAATCCACAATCTGTGAAAATTGCAGTAGTTATGCCAAGGAGGGAAGAATGGCGCACGGCACCTACTCTGCCTGCCGCGCCGGACCCGCATGCACTACTCCTTGAAATTCCTGGGGTGTGGGCGGAGGAAAATCCGCCAGGACTTGCCATAAACATACCCCCGGTATATGTGGAATTAAAGCCCGGCGCAACGCCTGTGGCCCTAAGACAATATCATATCCCACAAAAAGCCAAGCAGAATATACAAATACATTTACAGAGACTTAAAGATAACGGCATATTAAAATTCTGCGTGTCACCATGGAACACACCCCTATTGCCAGTACTAAAAGAAGGCACACAAGAGTACCGCCCCGTCCAAGATTTACGAGCTGTCAACGAGGCCACCGTAACACTACACCCCGTGGTTCCAAATCCATACAATTTGTTGGCGTTAATTCCCGGAGATACACAATATTACACAGTGCTTGATTTAAAAGACGCTTTCTTTTGCATCCGCCTGGCTCCAGCAAGCCAGCCCCTTTTTGCATTCCAGTGGGAAGAGTCTACCACGGGGGCGCGTCATCAAATGACGTGGACGCGCCTCCCTCAAGGTTTCAAAAATTCGCCCACGATCTTCGGGTGCGCGCTCAGCCAAGATCTCCTCGCCTTCAACGCTCAGCCAGACAAAGTAGTGTTACTCCAATATGTTGATGATTTATTGCTGGCTTCTCCCACAGAAAAAGACTGTTTATCCGCCACAAAAGCTTTGCTACACCTACTAAGCCAAGCAGGTTACAGAGTTTCTAAAAAGAAAGCACAAATATGTAAACAGAGTGTAAAATACCTGGGTTTCCAATTAACAGGTACCAAACGTGCACTGGGGGCAGAAAGAAAAGAAGCGGTGTGCCGCATCCCCCAACCAAAGACCAGGAGACAAGTCCGTGAGTTCCTGGGAGCTGCAGGCTTCTGCCGCCTGTGGATCCCCAACTTCGCAGACATTGCCAAGCCGCTTCATCAAGCCACCAAGGGGGGGGAACTAGACCCCTTTCATTGGGAAGAGGAGCAAACAGCAGCGTTCCTGAAATTAAAGACTCTGCTAATGGAAGCTCCTGCACTGGGCCTGCCAGATCACAGCAAGCCTTTCCAGCTGTTCGTACATGAACATAACCAAACAGCAACAGGAGTATTGGTCCAGACCTTCGGCTCATGGCTGAGGCCTGTGGCCTACCTCTCCAAGCAACTCGACCCTGTGGCCTGCGGCCTACCCCCATGCCTGAAAGCAGTGGCTGCCACCGCAATGCTGATAGCAGAAGCAGACAAGCTGACCCTTGGACAAGTTCTTCATGTCAAGGTGCCCCACGCTGTCAAGGCTCTGCTGGATGTCAAAGGAGGTTACTGGTTCAGCAACAGCCGGATGACGAAGTACCAAGCCATGATGTGTGAAAATCCACGGGTCCATTTGGACCTCATCGCTACCTTGAACCCTGCTACTTTACTGCCTGACTGTGAAGAGGATCCAGATCATGAATGCCTCCAGGTCATGGAAGAAGTGTTCAGTAGCAGGCCAGATTTGAAAGACGTACCCCTAGACAAATACGATCTACAGCTATTCACTGATGGTAGCAGTTACATGGATGATGGGAAGAAAGTCTCCGGCTATGCAGTAGTCTCAGCAGAAGAAGTTATCGAAGCAAAGCCACTGCCAGGCCACACATCTGCACAACTAGCTGAAATAACAGCTTTAACCAGAGCCCTTGAAATTTCTGAAGGTAAAAGAGTGAATATCTACACAGATTCCAAGTACGCCTTCATGACAGTCCATGCACATGGTGCACTCTACAAAGAAAGAGGCCTACTCACGTCTTCAGGACAACAAATTAAATATGCTGCAGAAATCACGGCCCTCCTGGAAGCAGTATGGAAACCAAGTGCTGTCAGCATCATGCACTGTCGTGGCCACCAAAAAGGCCGTGATGAAATTCCAAAAGGTAACAGACGCGCGGACCAGGCCGCAAAAGCAGCTGCAAAACCGCCACCGCCAACAGAAGATCAAGCTAAAGTAATGATCTGCAAACAAGAGCCTCAACCTTCAATGCCAAATTACGAGTTCTACATGAATTTGAAAAAGTTTGAACCCCACGGCGAGTTCATTGAAATAATACTGCACAAATGGCAAAATGACTTTGAACTGTTAGAACTCAATCATGATTATATCCAATGGCTTTTTCCAACTCGGACACAAGGCCGAAATTTCTACTCTACTCCCCTAAATCCGCAAGAGACACGCCTGATGATTAACACCTCAGAAGTTCAGCAAAGACTACGCAGAGCTTACAAAATGATGCTGAAATTCTTCGGCGTAAAAATAGTGGGGGAGGAGGAAGACAAAGAAACAACTGAAGTTGAACGAGCAGAAAATTTCGCGTCACGATTTGAAATCTGACAAACCATCCTCACAATAATCTACGAATCACACGAATACTGCACAGTCTGGGAGAATTGGGAGCAGAAGAATACCAAGTCCCACTGGTGAGTTTCTTCCTCAAGGAGATCCTTATCAAGAACAGACTGCAAGAATGAAGAAAAGTGCAATGGACTTTTTCATACCAGCAGTAAGAGAGTCACAAGACAGACAAGATTTATTGTTTTTCGCATGGCGATACTATTTCCCAAAAGAAGATTTTATCTGGGGAGATCATGGAGAATTGGCACGATACAAACCAAAGCCAGTGGTGGCTGCACTCCTACCGCGCCACTGAGCGAATGGACACCTGTGTACTCAGAAAAAGAAAGAAGTGGCTGACAGAAGAACCTGGAGGTTATGGAGAAGATGGATGGTTCCAGATGGAGAATGGACGAATGGTCCTACCAGCAACACTGGCTCCTGAAATCGTGAGAGCACTTCACGCAAGTACCCATGGAGGGAGAGAAATGATGGAGCAACAGTTGGAACCACATTTCTACGTACCAGGATTGTCAGCAATCTGCAAAACAACAGCACAACAGTGTGTAACATGTGCCAAAAACAACCCAAGAACAGGTCCGTCTCAACCCCCAGGGAAACAGCCAATCGGGCTATCCCCAATGGCATCATTACAAATAGACTTTACAGTACTGCCACCCTGCAAAGGATACAAATATCTACTAGTGATGGTATGTACTTTAACGGGATGGGTGGAAGCCTTCCCAACAAGAACTGAAAAGACTACAGAAGTGGTAAAGAGCCTGATGAAAGAAATAATACCACGTTACGGACTGCCACTCGAGATAGGGTCGGACAATGGCCCTGCATTTATCCAGAACTGTTTGCAACAACTTGCCCGGCTACTGGGCATTACCTGGAAGCTACATACTGCCTACAGGCCCCAAAGTTCGGGAAAAGTTGAAAGAATGAACCGTACCCTAAAGACTCTGATGTCCAAACTGTGCCAAGAGACGTCATTAGGCTGGTTGGACTTGCTGCCGATAGTCCTTTTGCACATTAGGTGCAGACCAACCCCCAATTGAAGTTAAGTCCGTACGAACTTATGTTTGGACGGCCAACTCCTCTGATTAATGGACTAAGGGGGGACCTTCGGGCATTGGGAGAAACTAAACTAAATGATCAGGTAGTAATGTTGGGTAAATCAATGCAGAAGTTAAATACGTGGGTGGGGGATAATATACCGCATTTTCTGTATCCTTCACTGCATAAGTATTGTCCGGGTGACTCAGTATGGGTAAAAGAGTGGAAAAATGATCCACTGGGTCCAAAGTGGAGAGGTCCTTATCTTGTCCTGTTATCAACCCCTACAGCAGTAAAGTTGCCGAGGTGGTTCCGTGGATACATCACTCCAGAGTAAAAGCAGCTGCCAGTCCCGAGCTAACATGGAAGGTCGTCGCCAACGAGACCAATCCGCTGAGGCTGAAGCTGACAAAGACCACAGTCTCGAGCACCTAAATGATCCCAACCCTGATGATTCAGAGGATCAACAAGTGGGTGTTTTGATGGGCACAGGCCCTGACCACCTGCCAACGGGGGATAACCACAGGGTGTTTTTTAGGGGCCCGGCCCCCACCCTTGATCGTCCTGATATGTTCTTCACTTTTGAAGTTCCGGTGGGAGGGGATTGGGTTTATGTGGCTGTGAAAAGAATTGCCCAAGGAATTCTGACAATCGGGGCAGTTGTGGCGCTGATTCTGTACCTTGCTAATTTGATTTATGGACTCTCACGTGGAGCATGCCCCAGTTGTACAAACACTGCGGGGAAAGTGGATATTTCTCACATCTGGAATGGTACACACCCGGTGATGGAGAACCGTACCATGTGGAGACAAAAGCGAGAAGTATCCTCTGAGATATTGCCAAGAGGACATTTGCTTGTGCAATTTAAATATGACTATGCTAAGAAATCTGGGCAGGAAGCATGTTGGGTGTGCAGCAGAATGCACCCAGAGACAATCCATATCCCATTTGCTTCTGTGCCAATGAACCTGAGTATGTTTGCATCAGGGAATATTACAATACATTCTTTCCGCCACCCAGAGAACAACCAGAAATGTATGAAGCTGGGTATCCCATAATAGGGTACATATATCCTCCAGAATGGTGTTTCCAAATAGGGCCAGATAGAGACACACATAAGAAGGAAGGGTGTTACTCAAGCAAATTTAATTGGACGTCATACATATACACAATTGACACAGAGGGACACTCAAATTATCTATACATACAGTGCAGGAAACTCACGAGTCAACAAGAGAGAGTAATTGAAGATGAGTCTGGTGGGACGCAGAGTGTGCTGGAGACGACAAGAACGAATGAGGCGAATGATGTTGGAATTAGCAAAGGGAACACTACACCTATCACCATTCATGTTAGAAGAGGGATACCAGGTGTGTTGTGGGAGAGTGTGTTACACATGGGTTCCACCAACAATAACAGGAATGTGTTATTTGGCTAAACTGGTCCCAATACAGAGACTAAGGGGAGAAGACACAAACACAGACACAGAACTGCACCCTAGGTACCCACTGGTGTTTGAAAGACCGAAGAGAGAGTTGTTTGCGAAAATGGATCGAATATGGACATGGCTGCCAGCATGGACTGGATGGGGAGGAGAGATGATGAGGAGATTGAACAGCTATGTCAATCTGATGGATGAGATCCTGAATAGAACCAGTATGGATATCCAGTTGCTGAATCTGGAGATGCGAGAGATACGAAAGGTGCAGATGATACATGATATGGCGCTTGAGCAGATCAGTGCAGCATTGAATGGATTGTGTGAAATGACGATGCACTATGAATGTTGCACCTTCATCAGAAACACTACACACGAAGTCCCAGATTATTACCAGGTAATTCAAGACCACCAGGAGAAGGTAGCACAGTTGCAGGGGTCAGCTAGAAGGATTGCTGCTGAAGGCTGGAATCCGCTCCGTGGGTTCGGAGCAATGGGAGAATGGTTTGGATCAATCCTGAGATTTATCTCACAGATTGGATCCATGATACTCATGGTAGTGGTGGTCTTGATCATAGGGATACTGATATACCGCATAGGGCTATGCATGTGGCCACTATGCAAGGCAGCACTGACACCCACACAAACACAGAAGATACCACTGATAATTCCACAGGGAATGTTCCCAGCGAACGAGAAGTCCCCCCAATATTCAGGATTTCAGAATAGTGGAGTGTAATGGCTACAAGTGCCAGGAAAAAGATACTGACACTTGAGCCAAGGGGGGAATGAAGGAGAACCAGGCTGAAAGATGGTTGCTACCATAAGCCAGGCAGCCATCTTGTTCAGAATATTGGTTCACCAAGTAAATAGAATAGATTTCATTTAGAAGAAAAGAGCTGAGCTCACGTAGAATTTAAGGAATGCGTGGTAGATTAGAAAAGCTAACAAGAAATCCAGGCAGGATCCGGCCAGCTCTTGGCAGAAGGGACATAAGAAGATTTATGAATGAAGCAAGGTCAGGACGCTGGGCCAGAGAACAAAGGGAGCACAGAAACCAGACCAGGTCTCTGGCTATCTGAATAAACAAAGCCAACAGGGAGGGAGGTGCTGGCCGGAGAAAGACAGCACAAACAAATCACATACTGTCAAACTAACATGAAGTGTATCAATTTAGAGTAAAATGTGGAATGTTCTTTGTGTTTATGCTAATGATGGGAGGTATTAACCCACGTGGGGAAGAATAACGTGTCAGCGGGAGGTGGGCTAATTGGGATGTACCTAATTACGTATTTTTGAGTATAAGACCCCTTGCACGGGGTGAAAGAGGGGCTCACTCTTTGCGATTCAATCCTGTGTGAGCACTTGTGTGACGACACAATAAAGATCTTGCCTTTCCTGAAGAGACTCGTGTTTGGACAATCCTTGCTTGTGTCTGGTCCGGCGCCGTTAATGAAGTGAACCTGATTGACTCCGGTTACAATAGGAGAAGTAGAAAGCAGATATGTTGTTCACTATGTAATTATTACATACTAAGAGCCAATGCTCTCTAGTTAATAATTTGGAATGACGAGCTCCTTGTTTCTCTATCCCGTCAGTCTGTTAGCTGTTTTCTGATAATAATACTCTACACAAAAAAGCCCAACTGTGCTTCCAAAATACATCTGAAGAAGGATTTGATACCACAGTAACTTGTGTGAACATTATCTGTTGATTCTCTATACTCATTAATATCAACTGGATAGCACAATATTGAAAGCATAATTAGAGACTATGAGCCCTATAAATGACAGTGTCAAAGTTCTATAAATGACATCATTGTAAAAGAGCTTTCTTCCAGAGTTCCTTTAGAACTCCAAGAAATTCCAAGAAAGGGAATTCTATTACTGCTTTTAAAAATCTCTGCCAAATATTTTTTATTATTTATTCGATAAAAAGTTATTCTTTAGTTATGTAGAGGGATTACATGATGATAAACACATACATATTCTGTGGAAAATGGTAGTGAGAAGTTAATTCAAAAAGCTGAGAATTTTTTTTAGAAAATGTTTAGTCTTTTAAAGTAAACAATCTAGCCAATTCTATGTTAACAGATCATACCAAGCTGAGACAGATGACAAGATGCTCTTTGTGACATCTTATGACATCATAGTTTCTGGACCAAGTACAAAGGGTCATGTTTTGCTGCTCAACGTCAGAGTTGTGAGAAGTTGCAAACATGGGGAATAAGCACAGTGTTTCCTATTTTAGGTGTTTTTGTTGTTGTTTGTTTATTTTCTCTTGCTACAAGTCTCATTAACTAAGTGCCGTGACATTTTAACTCAAACTTTACTTTGAAACAAGTAAGGGCAGACCAGGCCTCTAACCAGATAGCTTGCCAGATAGAGATTTAGTGGCAAAAAACAAAAAAATAAAACACGCAGGGTGACGCCCCTAACACTATCTTAACCCTATAATGCCAAGATTGGATTTGATCTCATCACATCTCATTAACCATATGGAAATTCTACTCATATATTCCTTGGAAGTAGAAAAATGGAACAGATAGTGCAGACGGCTAGTAGAATAAAAGCAAACCACAATTTATTGCACTTACAATGACTAAAATCAAAGCAAGCATATCATAAAATCACCCAGTGCTGGATCAATGCCCAGTTCATTCCTGGTGCATGTCAGCAGGGTCTTATATTGAATAGAGTTCAATTTAATAATAGAATAAGACTCTGCTGACATGGACCAGGAATGAACTGTGCATGGATACCACTAATATACAGCTCATGCAAAAGATTATTATAGCTTCAAAATAACCTTGTTTCAAGTAGTTATTGCAATTTAATCTTCGAGGTCACAATCCTAGACAATCACACATTGTGGACTAGTAACACAAAACCAGTTCTACAATAAAATTTATTTAAAATTCCCTTTTTAATACACAATGTCTATATAAAAGCACAATTTTTCTAGCCAGGAGTCCTATAACTGTATTATGTAGATCTATCCATCTAGATTGTAAGTTCCCATGGGAAAAGGGCCCTCATGTCCACGTTTATCTACTGGAATAAATACTGACCTGCCTACTGCATGTATTGTAGAATTGTCCTGTCTTTACCTATTGCATCTTGTACAGCGCTGCGGAATGTGTTGACATTTGTTTCAGGAAAGGGATTTGTAAATGACTTTTACCTGATAGCGTTTCGTCTGCTGTTAATGTATTGGAATAAGTCCTAATATAAATGTTTCTGTCTCTATCTTTCTTTAGGATTTTGAAAAAAATCGCGAATTAGTGAGAGGACCCAAGCATCGTCGTTCAGGTATTTCAAACCACAGACAATAAACACAAAGGCGACCCTGATGTGTGCTCCATAATCCTTGAAACACACTATAGGTGCATGGTGACCACGCTCATACAGACACTGACATTATTTAATAATTACACATATTGTTAAAATGTGTTTAAAAACACATTTGGTAGAACCATATGGTACCTATATATGCTTATTTCACTCGCTTAGTTTACCCCCAATGGGTACATAATGAATGCTATGTGGGACTTATCAGAGGGGTGATTTCCCTAGGAGTACCTATTCAGTTATGGAATGGGGTCCTTAATTCAATTCATAGGTGCATGATCTAGTATTGTATTTATTCCGAACGTGGGTCTCCAAAATATGGGACCATCAATTGTTCGTAAACAGGGTCTCCTTAGCTTGGGACCACTGATTATTTGATCGCTGTATATACAAGCATGGAGATTTACCAATTTCCTGATTCTGAGACCATATAGTAAAATATGTCGTAACCCAATTCACCATTTAGGAGCGACCCCTGGGTGGTCCATATGAGCATGATACCACACACTTTGTTGCTTTGACGTTATGCAAGTTCTGTCCTGGTCTCCATGTATTGGGACCGAAAACTGCTCACAACTTTCCCAATATCGGTAACACTGGAAGGTCTCATTTATACTGCCAAACCTATCCTGGTCTCCTTGATATGGAACCAAAAAGTCACTGCTCCTGACCACCACAATATATTATCATATGTGTCGCTAGCCAGAATTATAACTGTTTTACAGCGGTTCTTATAGCAAAATACCAGCAATACAATATCTCAATACTTGCACTCTATTATAGCGAGTAAGCCTCTGTATACCAGCTATCAGCCGTCACACAGTAAATTTCCAGACAACATATTTTTTAAAAGATTTATTTGTTTTTTATCTTTAAATGTAATTTTCCTATGCATGTGTTGACCTGGAACATGTAATAGTAATGAATTGAACTGTATATTTTTGATTTCTTATTTTCTTTCACAATCTTTTAGAATACCCACTCAGCTCCTCAGTGGGTATCCGTGGGTCACCAAACATCGCAGACCCTCAAATCCATCAGAACGTCGATGTTGAGAAAAAGAACCTCGAACATGAAATAGCCATAGAGATAAAGATGAAGGAAGGAGCGGAGAAGCTTCTGAAAGCTGTAAAGAAGAAAAAGCACCTCAAAAGTGTGGAAGTCTTCTTGGCAGAGTCCAACACAAAACTAGAGGCTCTCTACCGGCGTTTACAAGACCTAAACGCCCAGTGTGATGTAGAAGAAGCCCTTCCAGAACCTCTTTATAAGAAAATCAATATCGTGGCTGTTTCATTGTCAGAGGAGGATGAGCATATCCTGTACACATCTCCCATAGCATGGTATTAACTTATTTGTTTTTAATTATTTTTTCTAACATTAAATTTGGCTAAATATTATTTTGTGAAGAAATAAGAAAAATGTATCCCGTTTGGGAAAATCTATACCCTAAACAGTGACTAGTATATTTAATGGTAGTAAACAACCACCGAAGGAAATTTTTCTCCTTCAGTATTTTACTAGCTCCTTGTTCTCTTTCTTGGGCATTGCCCTCACTAAGGAAGTTGCTGCTTTACTTAACTTAGCCTCTTATGTCTATTTTTGGCATCTCCTAGATAGTGACTTGGAGAGTCTTCCATCGAGCATCACAACAAGAAGTGTCCCCTAAGCAGGCCTCAAAATTTCCACTCGCCTGCTCGCCTTTGGCAAGTGGAAATTACATGAGGGCGGGTAGGAATGCAGAGGCAGGGCAGGATAAGGGGTTAGGTGGGGCAACTAGTGGCGAGTAACTCTTAAGGCCTGGCTAGTAGCTTGGGACATTAAATTTTGAGGCCTGCCCTAAGTATTCATTAAGCATCACAAGATGTTGTATAGCAAATGTATGCTCGAGGTCCAGGTTTTTGAAGCTTGAATTGATTTTGATTATGTCCTAAGAGGAGATTTACAAACCATATGATAAAATACCAAGCAAAAACTGTGTCCGAGAGTATGGTTAGGTTTCAAGAATAGTTGCCATCCTATACAATTTTTAAACTGTATAACTGTGGGTTCCTATAATACTGGATAGATAGAAGTTACATCTTCCAACAAGATAAGCAGACTTTTAAAGATTTTAAAAAACTATTGTATCAATTTATTAAAGCAATATCAAATTAAATGTCATTTGCTTTTCTTCCTTCCAAAAGGGAGCTTCCAGTCTCAGAATATGATCATGAATGTGACAAAGAAGATCTTCGGCTGGTCGTTAACTGCGAACTAGAACTCGTACCAGCAATGTCAGCTAGTGGGTTTCCCATCTCATCGTCTGACATCATTCTTGAGTTTGGGGAATTTCCTGCTCATTCTGATCGACCTGAGACAAGCGTGAGTGCAAGGAGCCAGAAAGAACTTGTCCAGGTAAATATATATCAATTATATAGTAATAGTAATTGTCACACGGGGGCGATATAGAGCGGTCCTCTAGGGCAAGTATGTCATGGAAACAGTCTCTTTAAATAGCTGAGTTTTATTGTGGCACTCCAGCATATAAACAAAATAAAACAGAAATCAAAACCTAACTCGTCTGAGCGCTGACTAAACAATAAAGCGTCCCTCACTAACTTGGGAAAATAACCAAACATAAATCTTTGCCCACCTCAAAGCTTCACCGTGTTTGCTGCTGATCTCTCTGTCAGTCAGTCTGTGTCTCTCTCAATCTCCTTACTTCCTTCTCACCGGTTCCCCACACCCAGGAAACATTTAAAGGCATTTAATTAGCAGGTGGGGAAACCATGCAGCACAGGGGAACAATTTAAAACACATTTTTTCCTCTTGTATTCAAACATCCCAATGCCTGCTCAAAAACACAGGGGGAATGTACACACCATTACACACAATTCCTCTCACCTTATCACATAATGTACTGTCTGATCAGAGTCAACCATCTGTACATCCCCAATGATGCTGTTGATCCAAAGCAAAAATAAAAAAAACAATTTGGATTCCCAGTTGTTCCAGAAAGGGAGAAAAATCCTTCATTATTCTGTTATTTTTTCTCTGTCACACAAATGAAAGTGTGCCCAGAAAATGATGTACATCTACTTTATTGTGATTTGAAAATTATCGTTTTCCCATATAATGTACTCAATTCCCTATTAAACATGCAATAAGGAATGGATACTGGAAAACATAGCTTTTGGGTTCTTCCAGATGTTGTTTTGGTAAAATCCTTACAATGATATTGCTTGGGTTTCTTTTTCAGGGCTCTGAACAAGTGGTGAAAGCAACCAGTGAACCTGCAGTGTCCGATTTGGTGAACATTGTCCTTCCAGCAGATGAAATACCAAAGGAACCAGAAGTGGCAATCAAGCCAATGAGCCTGCAGGACTTTCGCTGTTGCACATTCCTGGGCAGAGGTGCATTTGGCAAAGTAAGTATGATAGAGAATCACAACTTGATTCATTTAACAGCTGTCTTACCAAATTCAATACAACACTAACTATATATTGTGATTTCAGGTGCTGCTCGCAGAACACCTGCAAACAAAGAAAATGTTTGCTGTAAAGGCGATGCAGAAAGCACAGTTAATTAAATCAAACGAAGTGAAGAGGTCAGTAAGAAAAGCCAATTTAGAATTAAACTTGTATTGTTGTTAGCTCTGTATGTCCTCAATCCGCTCAAAAATAATGTAAAATTAACCGATATCACTGTACTTTCACAAAAACACATTTGGCCCTATCAGCTCTAATCTAGCCTTTGTGTCTCTGTTTTACCAGTAGATTACAGGGCAGGCGCTGAGCATGTTAAGCATAGGTAGAGCAAAGTACAGTAAGCTCGCACTATAAAGTGCATATGCTGTTTCGCGAAAGTATTATTTTAACACGATAGCGATCGTGACGTGATCTATGCGGCAAACTATCACCTCAATTAACCAAGCACAAACGCTCATTTACGTGAGCGCTCGGGCTAGCGTTAAGGAGGTAATATGGCCCATTGGCTTTTAATTCACCATTTCTTACACTCAAAACTAAAATTAAATAGCCTCTGTAATAAAAGGCATAAAGAGATAGTAACGGGTTTTGTCTTTACCATCTCTAATTTAAATAGAAATAATAGTAAATCGGTTTCTATTTGTTTCTGTTTTCCAGCCTTATGTATGAAAGAAGTCTTTACCAAGTAGCGAGCCAGGAACACCATCCTTTCCTGGTCAATTTATTTGCAACTTTCCAAAGCAAAGATCACACTTGCTTTGTGATGGAGTATGCTGCTGGTGGAGACCTATGGACCAACCTCATGAATGCCTCTGGAAAATTTCCACTGCCCAGAGCTAGCTTTTATGCATCCTGTGTTGTCCTTGCCCTGGAACATCTGCACCAGAATAAGATAATACACAGGTAAGCAAAACCATTAACTATTCCAAGGGTGTGAGGGTTTACTGTAGCCAGGGAATATTACTTGTAACAGGTTTTACACCATGATTTTTCATTTCTGTAAAAAAAAGGTAAAATCTACAGACATCTCGTAACATTAACCAATAACGAGCTTTTATCTTATTTTAACTCCAGAGATCTTAAGCTGAACAATATTGTCTTAGACCAGGAGGGGTTCGCAAAAATTGCTGACTTTGGGCTCAGTAAACAAGGTAAATATAGTTTTATATCTGATAAAATCCATGTCAATAGAGGAAAGATATCATTTTTGTAAAACAAGTAACTTAAGAATCATTAAAAACACGCATACACACAAACAAATAAACACACACACACATATATATTTATTACTGAAATATTTACATAATAAAATAATTTGTTAAAGAAATGATTGACTTACTTTTTAACTTTTATAATCTTAATTATTGTTTGCATCTAAGGAATTGGATTTGGAGACCGACCAAGAGTTTCTGTGGTACTCTTGAATACATGGCCCCCGAAATCATAAAGGACAAACCCTACACCAGAGCAGTGGACTGGTGGAGCCTCGGGGTCCTGCTGTACAACATGATACTTGGATACGTAAGCCTAATCTCTCATTATGTTTTTTGTTCTTTAAACCTTTTGCTTTTGCATTTATAATTCGGACAATCTGTTGAATAAAAGAAAGAGGGAGCATTTTAGATATAGGTATATCACTAAATGACGTGAGGTGGCAACCAGACCTGGGTTAATCCTTCTTCAAACAGAACAAGATAAATAATAAACAATGGCTATTATGGCACAGGATGCATAAGTCTTTAAGAATGACAAAATAGATTATATTTTCTGAATCTAGAAAAAGTGTATTTATGCAAAGTTTGTTTGTATATAAAGTACAGGAAGGGTGGGGTTGCACATATTCCTCGATGGGACGGCTGAAACCACCAAATGTACCTAGCCCAGCAAAATGTATAAGACATAACAAGGAGAAAAATGTCATCTGTGCTTATTCCCATTATACTGTGTAAAATAAAACACAATTAGAGGCTTTGGTTTCTATTAATGGCCGATAATAGAAACCAAAGCCTCTAATTGTGTTTTGTTTCACACGGTATGATAGGAATAGGCGCAGATTACATTTTTTCCCTTGTTTATACATAAATATGCTATATAAGGAGTAATTAAACAATCAACAACAATATTGTGTAAAATGCAACAAAATATTTTCTAATTTCTGCATTATCAAGTGGTGTTCTAAAAAAATCACTGGTAGGAACCAATGATTTTATGGATTATTCCTTGCATTACCTCATAACCCTATCATAACACACAGACATCTACAGAAACAGAAACACACACAATCTAAC
>RXON01005228.1:0-198300 GCA_009667805.1 Leptobrachium leishanense
TCTCCTCCCATACCTGTGTCGCCTCCTGCTACCTGCCTCTCTCCCGCTACCTGCCTCTCCTTCCCAATACCTGTGTCCGCCTCCCCCTACCTGCCTCTCCCTCCTGCTACCTGCCTCCTCTCCCGCTACCTGTGTCGCCTCCCGCTACCTGCCTCCCGCTACCTACTCTCTCCGCTACCCCCTCTCCTCCCACTACCTACCTCTCATCCTGCTACCCTTTCACCTCCCGTTATCTGCCTCCTCCTCCGCTACCTGCCCTCCTCCCCGCTACCTCCTCCTCTCCGCTACCTGCCTCTCCTCCCGCTACTGCCTCTCCTCGCCTCTCCTGCCTACCTGCTGCTCTCCCGCTACCTGCTCCTCTCCCTCGAACCTCCTCTCCCGCTACCTGCCTCTCCTCCCAATACCTGTGTCGCCTCCTGCTACCTGCCTCTCCTCCTGCTACCTGCCTCCTCTCCCGCTACCTGTGTCGCCTCCCGCTACCTGCCTCTCCTCCCGCTACCTACCTCTCCTCCCGCTACCTGCCTCTCCTCCCGCTACCTGCCTCTCCTCCCGCTACCTGCCTCTCCTCCCGCTACCTGCCTCTCCTCCCGCTACCTGCCACTACTCCCGCTACCTGCCTCTCCTCCCGCTACCTGCTTCCTGCCTCTCCTCTTACCTGCCTCTCCTCTTACCTGCCTCTCCTCTTACCTGCCTCTCCTCTTGCTTACCTGCCTCTCCTCCCGCTACCTGCCTCTCCTCCCGCTACCTGCCTCTCCTCCCGCTACCTCTCTCACCTCACTACCTGCCTCTCCTCCCGCTACCTGCCTCTCCTCCTGCTACCTGCCTCACCTCTCGCTACCTGCCTCACCTCGCTACCTGCCTCACCTCTCGCTACCTGCCTATCCTCCCGCTACCTTTCACCTCTTGCTACCTGCCTCTCTTCCGCTACCTCTCACACTGCCTATCCTCGCCGCCCTTTCACTCTTGCTACCTGCCTCTCCTCCCGCTACCTCTCACTACCTGCCTCTCCTCCCGCTACCTGCCTCTCCTCCTGCTACCTGCCTCTCCTCCTGCTACCTGCCTCTCCTCTCACTACCTGCCTCACCTCTCGCTACCTGCCTCACCTCTCGCTACCTGCCTCACCTCTCGCTACCTGCCTCACCTCTCACTACCTGCCTCTCCTCTCGCTACCTGCCTCTCCTCCTACTACCTGCCTCACCTCTCGCTACCTGCCTCACCTCTCGCTACCTGCCTCTCCTCCTACTACCTGCCTCACTTCTCACTACCTGCTTCACCTCTCACTACCTGCCTCTCCTCTCGCTAACTGCCTCTCCTCCTACTACCTGCCTCATTTCTCACTACCTGCTTCACCTCTCACTACCTGCCTCTCTCCCTACTACCTGCCTCTCCTCCTACTACCTGCCTCACCTCTCACTACCTGCCTCACCTCTCGCTACCTGCCTCTCCTCTCGCTACCTGCCTCTCCTCCTACTACCTGCCTCACTTCTCACTACCTGCCTCTCCTCTCGCTACCTGCCTCACTTCTCACTACCTGCCTCTCCTCCTACTACCTGCCTCACTTCTCACTACCTGCCTCTCCTCTCGCTACCTGCCTCACTTCTCACTACCTGCCTCTCCTCCTACTACCTGCCTCACTTCTCACTACCTGCCTCTCCTCTCGCTACCTGCTTCACCTCTCACTACCTGCCTCTCCTCCTACTACCTGCCTCATTTCTCACTACCTGCTTCACCTCTCACTACCTGCCTCTCCTCCTACTACCTGCCTCACCTCTCACTACCTGCCTCACTTCTCACTACCTGCCTCTCCTCTCGCTACCTGCCTCACTTCTCACTACCTGCCTCTCCTCTCGCTACCTGCCTCTCCTCTCGCTACCTGCCTCTCCTCTCGCTACCTGCCTCACTTCTCACTACCTGCCTCTCCTCCTGCTACCTGCCTCACCTCTCACTACCTGCCTCTCCTCTCGCTACCTGCCTCTCCTCCTACTACCTGCCTCACCTCTCACTACCTGCCTCACCTCTCACTACCTGCCTCTCCTCTCGCTACCTGCCTCTCCTCCTGCTACCTGCCTCACTTCTCACTACCTGCCTCTCCTCTCGCTACCTGCCTCTCCTCTCACTACCTGCCTCACTTCTCACTACCTGCCTCTCCTCTCGCTACCTGCCTCTCCTCTCACTACCTGCCTCACTTCTCACTACCTGCCTCTCCTCTCACTACCTGCCTCTCCTCTCACTACCTGCCTCACTTCTCACTACCTGCCTCTCCTCCTGCTACCTGCCTCACTTCTCACTACCTGCCTCTCCTCCTGCTACCTGCCTCACTTCTCACTACCTGCCTCACCTCTCACTACCTGCCTCTCCTCCCGCTACCTTTCCTATGTCTTATCTCCTGCTGTGCCAGTTTCACTGAAGACAAGCGTCCGGAAACATCGCTACCAATCATAATGTGATTTTGTAAGGAACAGGGGCCCCGGAATGAGCATGACCACTGGATGACGTATGCCGGACAGAGCCGGTCATGTTGGGGTGTGTATTGGCTGTGGTTGTTGGGAATCCTTTGTTCTGGCTCCTCCGCAGGGATCTCTTCTCCCGGGATCGGGTCGCTGAATTCTCGTCACGTGGCTCTGTGTCAGATTTCCGGGTTAGACACATTGTGTTTTACGCTGTGTTTGTTTGTTGTTGTTGGTCGCTGTAGCCGCACGGTCATGTGATGGGGGTTCACACTGTGCGTTTATACTCGGTTTTATTATCACTGGATTAATATCTGTTTTTTTAAATCCAAACGGAAGATACCGTCGCTGTGCCCGTTCTACCTGGCGTACGGGGCCCAATCCCTGCACCGGCACCTCTCAAACGTCAGGAGAAGAGGGGGAGACGACTTTTCTTATATTAAGTTTATCAGCTTTATTTCACTTTATAAAAACACCATGTGTCGCCTGTGACCTCATCACACGCCTCCGCTGCCATGACCGGAAACAAAGAAGCGCCCGGCAGCCATGTCCTGCAACAAGAGAAGCGCTTCGGCCTATTAACGCGCGCGGCACATTCCCAGGTGCCTGTGAGAAGCGGTAAAACCGGAGGCAGGTTTCCCTTTCTCCTCTATGACCTTCCATTTTTTGTGATTTTTTTTTTTTCTTTTTCTTTTTTCTATTTGGTGGTGCGCGCACGCGGGGAGAAAGCGAGGCCCGGCGCCTGCAAGACGGAGGAGAGATTGCTGTTTCTTTGCAGTCGGCAATAAATTAATCCCAATACGTTTATTTACAGCAATGGTTTTGTACATAAACTCTGATGGCGAAATAAATCTCCGGCCGTGACATTTTTCTACTTTTAGAGGTCGATTTCCCTGGTAAATGTGTGATTGCAAATTCATGAAGTATCCCTGCCAAATGTATAGAATAATAAGCGGCCGGGAAGGCTGGCTGCGAGTTTTACTGCCTGCCCTCGTGACACCGCTTGTATAATGTGCAGATCATTTCCTACAGGAGCCCTGACATTATGTATCGAGGAGATTGTGATCGCCGCCCCGGCCGGACCCGTCTCACATTCAATCTTTTACATCCGTCCTTAAGTGCCGGGACACAGCTGAGATGTAAGAACAGATAGAAATGTGCTTCCATCTCCCTCGCCGTGATAAATCTGTGCCAATCCGATCTCGCTGCCGCCGCATCTTCCCAGAGATACATTGTATCCGAGGCCTCTCATGAGCATTATCCTCCAGGGAAATATGGTGAATCCACTGTAAGACCAGACCCCGGGCGCGAGATGAGAAGAAACCCGAGCAAGATTTAAATTCGGGCACGTTACCCTCCGTGTGTATCCGCGCGCTGCGAGGGTTTACTATCGGACAGACGCCATTTCCCCAAAACTATGATTAAAAATACTTTCATCAAATAAGGACGCCTTTACCGATGTCAAAAACGATGCCCGACATGCTCCGATGCCGATATTCAACTCAATCTCGCCAAAACTGAAATTCTCGTCATTCCTCCCTCCAAGAAGAACCCAATCCCACCCATCTCTCTATGAGTAAATGGGCGCTCATTAGCCCAACACCCCAAGCTCGTTGCCGCGGTGTCACTTTAGATTCTCTCCTAACGTTCTCTTCTCACATCCAGACAGTGACCAAATCCTTTTACTATCAACTCAAAAACATTGCCCGTGTCCACCCCTTTCTGACACAAGATACGGCAAAGGTACCTGTACCTCCCCCCTCTGCCGGTCCCTCTATTGTCTTCCTGTACCTCCCCCCCTCTGCCGGTCCCTCCATTGACTTCCTGTACCTCCCCCCTCTGCCGGTCCCTCCATTGGCTTCCTGTACCTCCCCCCTCTGCCGGTTCCTCCATTGGCTTCATGTACCTCCCCCCTCTGCCGGTTCCTCCATTGGCTTCATGTACCTCCCCCCTCTGCCTTTTCCTCCATTGGCTTCCTGTACCTCCCCCCTCTGCTGGTCCCTCCATTGGCTTCCTGTACCTCCCCCATCTGCCGGTCCCTCCATTGGCTTCCTAATACCTCCCCCCTCTGCCGTCCCTCCATTGGCTTCCTATACCTCCCCCCTCTGCCGGTTCCTCCATTGGCTTCCTGTACCTCCCTCCTCTACCTGACCCTCCATTGGCTTCTTGTACCTCCCCCCTCTGCCGGTCCCTCCATTGACTTCCTGTACCTCCCCCCTCTGCCGGTCCCTCCATTGGCTTCATGTACCTTCCCCTCTGCCGGTCCCTCCATTGGCTTCCTGTACCTCCCCCCTCTGCCGGTTCCTCCATTGGCTTCATGTACGTTCCAGGATACAGTTTAAAATGCTGACGCTCACATTCAAATCACTCAATAACTTGTAGCCCCCCCACATGTCTTCATTACTCCGCAAGCATGTCCCATCTAGACAACTCCGGTCAGCGGGCGACCTTCATCTGTCTACAGCTGCACGGCCAACTCTTGCGTCCAAGACTTTTCTCGGGTAGCTCTGGTCCTGTGGAATGACTTGCCTCGCCCTATCAAACTCTCCCCAGACCTTCAGGCCTTCAATAAATCCCTCAAAACCCATCTCTTCAGATTATTGTACCACATCACTGATACAACTCATCCCTCTGCTCACCTACTCACACATGATTGAAGCCGATTCTATGGCTCCACCATTCCCAAACCACTGGCACTAATGATCCTGCCATCCAGTAAAACTCCCCTTGTCCTCCTCAACCCCCAATCCCTCTAGATTGTAAACTCCTATGAGCAGGGCCCTCTACACCTCTAGATTGTAAGCTCCTATGAGCAGGGCCCTCTACACCTCTAGATTGTAAACTCCTATGAGCAGGGCCCTCTACACCTCTAGATTGTAAACTCCTATGAGCAGGGCCCGCTACACCTCTAGATTGTCAGCTCCTATGAGCAGGACCCTCTGCTCCTCTAGATTGTAAGCTCCTATGAGCAGGACCCTCTACACCTCTAGATTGTAAGCTCCTATGAGCAGGACCCTCTACACCTCTAGATTGTAAGCTCCTATGAGCAGGACCCTCTACACCTCTAGATTGTAAGCTCCTATGAGCAGGGCCCTCTACACCTCTAGATTGTAAGCTCCTGTGAGCCGGGCCCTCTGCTCCTCTAGATTGTAAACTCCTGTGAGCTGGACCCTCTGCTCCTCTAGATTGTAAACTCCTGTGAGCAGGACCCTCTACACCTCTAGATTGTAAACTCCTGTGAGCCGGACCCTCTGCTCCTCTAGATTGTAAGCTCCTGTGAGCCGGGCCTCTGCTCCTCTAGATTGTAAACTCCTGTGAGCAGGCCCTCTACACCTCTAGATTGTAAGCTCCTATGAGCAGGGCCCTCTGCTCCTCTAGATTGTAAACTCCTGTGAGCGGACCTCTGCTCCTCTAGATTGTAAACTCCTGTGAGCAGGACCCTCTACACCTCTAGATTGTAAACTCCTATGAGCAGGGCCCTCTGCTCCTCTAGATTGTAAACTCCTGTGAGCCGGACCCTCTGCTCCTCTAGATTGTAAGCTCCTGTGAGCCGGGCCCTCTGCTCCTCTAGATTGTAAACTCCTGTGAGCGGGCCCTCTGATCCTCTAGATTGTAAACTCCTGTGAGCCGGACCCTCTGCTCCTCTAGATTGTAAGCTCCTGTGAGCCGGGCCCTCTGCTCCTCTAGATTGTAAACTCCTGTGAGCAGGACCCTCTACACCTCTAGATTGTAAGCTCCTATGAGCAGGGCCCTCTGCTCCTCTAGATTGTAAACTCCTGTGAGCCGGACCCTCTGCTCCTCTAGATTGTAAACTCCTGTGAGCAGGACCCTCTACACCTCTAGATTGTAAACTCCTATGAGCAGGGCCCTCTGCTCCTCTAGATTGTAAACTCCTGTGAGCCGGACCCTCTGCTCCTCTAGATTGTAAGCTCCTGTGAGCCGGGCCCTCTGCTCCTCTAGATTGTAAACTCCTGTGAGCCGGGCCCTCTGATCCTCTAGATTGTAAACTCCTGTGAGCCGGACCCTCTGCTCCTCTAGATTGTAAGCTCCTGTGAGCCGGGCCCTCTGCTCCTCTAGATTGTAAACTCCTGTGAGCCGGACCCTCTGCTCCTCTAGATTGTAAGCTCCTGTGAGCCGGACCTCTGCTCCTCTAGATTGTAAACTCCTGTGAGCCGGACCCTCTGCTCCTCTAGATTGTAAGCTCCTGTGAGCCGGACCCTCTGCTCCTCTAGATTGTAAACTCCTGTGAGCCGGCCCTCTGCTCCTCTAGATTGTAAGCTCCTGTGAGCCGGACCCTCTGCTCCTCTAGATTGTAAACTCCTGTGAGCCGGACCCTCTGCTCCTCTAGATTGTAAGCTCCTGTGAGCCGGACCCTCTGCTCCTCTAGATTGTAAACTCCTGTGAGCCGGGCCCTCTGCTCCTCTAGATTGTAAACTCCTGTGAGCCGGACCCTCTACACCTCTAGATTGTAAACTCCTGTGAGCCGGACCCTCTGCTCCTCTAGATTGTAAGCTCCTGTGAGCCGGACCCTCTGCTCCTCTAGATTGTAAACTCCTGTGAGCCGGACCCTCTGCTCCTCTAGATTGTAAGCTCCTATGAGCAGGGCCCTCTACACCTCTTGTTTCCATCATATGTCCGTTTATCTCGTTCCCTTTGGTTATTGTAAAGTGCTGCGGAAACTGTTGGCACCAAATAAATTATGACAATAATAATGACATAGGCAAAATACACGGTGAAAACTGATCGGAACCGCTTGACTCCATAAAAGCAGCAGAATATTTTGCCGTAAAACGATTCGGGCATCGATAGATTGTAGCAGCGCTGTGTCAACAGATCAAGCAGTGTCTGGCGGCCGACCCCTGACCCAGCTGAGTGTTGACACGTACGTGTACGGAAGCCCTGCCACCACATGATAACCTGGCGCCCCGTCGGTGCAGGAGGTCTTTGTGTGTGGAGCTCTCTGTATACAGACACATTGTCTCTGTGTGTCCTGTATTAGCCGTGCTCAATCTGATTTACACGTGGAGGGAACACGGGATTGTTTTTCATTATGGAATCGCATATCTCCTGCTTCCCCGTGGACCTTCATCCTCTGCACCTTCCGGTCCACCGTGACGTGGCTTCATTAAGACGCCGCACTACGCCCCTGCTTGTAGCGAGCATTAATAATAAGTGGAAGCATACTGCAAGCTCTGTTTCCTTTATTTCACCATTAAATACTTGGCAGCGAGCGTGTGGTCCACCGTGGTTTGGCAGGAGACAGATGAGCTGTCCTCCCTCAGGCCTGTTCAGCTGCCGTGGGGCTTGGAGGAGGCTCCTCGGCAGATCCGATTGCCGGCACATCTGCAGTTGTTGCTGTTTTCTGGAGCTTTTGATTCCTCTGACGGTCCGCGGCTCCGGCCTTGTTAGCAGATGGCGGCCAGCACGATAGAAATCGCTCCAGCTGTACCATTTGAATGTTGATGGAAGGCGATGGCACCGAGCTCCATCCAGTCTATCGCCGTCTCCCGCCTTTCGCTTCACGCCAGCTCCTCTTCGCAGGTTGCCGGGGAGAATAATTACCGCGTTGTGAATCTGTTTCTGTGCGGCGCGCGAGTTGTGATTAATCCTGGTGGGATGCGGCGCTATACGGGACTTGTAGGGGCTATTCACAAAGCCGATTCGGTGCTTTGCTTCTCCCTGCATTTCGGCAATTCTGTTTCACCTAAAATACGGTGAATTTACTATTTTAAAAAAATGCTATGCAAAAAAAAAATGGTATAAGATACCCCGAAAAGGGTTCACTCGGAATGGAGACAATAACGATAGACTTAAGTGTAGGAGGGTCGGACATAAGATCACATGGTGGAAAATAAAATTTTGATTTCTTTTAAAATTATTTATTAAAAGCTAACGATCTCTTGAAAAAGACGATCACGGATAACAATAGCCCTAAGTATAAGCCTAATGGTGGAAAAAGCAAACGCGCCAGACTAATCAACGGACACAAAAAGGAAGGAATTGAACCTCCGTGTGTCGGGAATAATAGGATGGATCAGGAGACAAATCTTACAGATATGTGCACCTGTTCACTTTGCGGAAGTGTATCTGTTTTTATTCTTGCATATTGCTACAGCAGGTTTAGGGGCGCCATATCCTGCGTGACATATGTCACCTTCATACCTGCAGGACATGTTGGAAACTTTGTTTCCATAGAATCTCTGACACGTTCTCTGTAATTGTGTTATTTTCCATTACATAAAGCACAACGTATAGATTTGTCTCCTGATCTATCATATTTGGAGCGTTGCGTGTATTATACGGTTTGCACTGTGTAACCAGTCCAGACTGTGACACCCCACACCGTGCTGTCCTCTAGGCCACCCATGCGCCACAGAACTCTGGATGGAGACTCTCCTGCCGGTGCACCAAGCCAAGGCTTAGCCATGGCCTCCTAGAGCTCTTGGTTGGCCGAAGATTAGGCAGACCCCTGCTATCCATCTGTGCGGTGGCTTCAGCAACCCGTGGTGCCACCATGCCGCTATTGGGGCTTTGACTTGTCACAAGTGGAGCCTTGCCCCAGGGGGGAATAGTGAAGCGTAACCCCAATGGGATCACCAATAACCAACAGTCTATCCGCACCGAGGAGTGTAAAATTCCCTGTTCCGTGCAATTTGGGGCGAATTTGGTTATTAGTGAATAACCCATCATGTGTCCATTTGTGGCACCTCGTCGTGGTCCTTTTTTTATCACGCGTCTCCTCGTACGGTCATCGGCCTTTGCTGCATTTTAGACACAAGACGATAATGTAGCCGTCATGCAGATGGGTTGACCTTGTGGTTGGGTTTATCCTGGATAAAGGGAGAGATTGCGTAGACGCCGCTCATTCCATGACGGCCATTATGAAGCCAATAATATAAACACTATTGGTGCAAAGTCTTCACCGCGGCAGCTTATTAACGCATTCCTCAGACACAGAAACCACCAGATAAGAGGGTTTAAGCTTCATCATAGAGTTTCTTTGCGTCAGACGTCGGCACTCGGCCGCTTTTAATGACCACCAAGCTCTTTTTAGTGTTTTTTCTCAGTTTTCTGGCCAATTTCTTCAGAAAGAATCCGGTTTAAGTAGAAGAATGCTTTATGTAGTGATTATCGCGTTGGATCCCCTCCATCAGCCATTCATACGCTTTTATGTCTCAACGCTTCACAGTTATAGGCAGCGATGCCGTGCCACGGCGGGCCTGAAACAATCCTACGAGTGGGACGTGGCTGTGCAGCCAGTGATACGGCTTATCGGCGCTCTATCTGATGGAAACGCGGCTTTCCCGTGACATCCCGCTCCGTTCTCATCTCATTCAGCAAGTAGTACAGATGTGAGTGTCAAGAGGGTTTAACCTGCGCCGACCGGGTCCCGGTGCTAGAGACGGCCCCGGTGCTAGAGACGGCCCCGGTGCTAGAGGTGCTAGAGACGGCCCTGGTGCTAGAGACGGCCCTGGTGCTAGAGACAGCCCTGGTGCTAGAGACGGCCCCGGTGCTAGAGACGGCCCCGGTGCTAGAGACGGCCCAGGTGCTAGAGACGGCCCCGGTGCTAGAGACGGCCCCGGTGCTAGAGACGGCCCCGGTGCTAGAGACGGCTCTGGTGCTAGAGACGGCCCTGTTTCTAGAGACGGCCCCGGTGCTAGAGACGGCCCCGGTGCTAGAGATGGCCCCGGTGCTAGAGGTGCTAGAGATGGCCCTGGTGCTAGAGGTGCTAGAGACCGCCCCGGAGGATCAGGAATCTGTAAACAGAAGCAATTAGAGACAAAGGGATGGGAGGACCAGACTGAACCTGTACTGCACACCCAAACACAGAGTCCCGCCGGGCACCGCACCACTAGCTGTCACCCCGTGTGTATAGATACAGCTTCACGGCCCTGCAGAGTGTGAGCTTATATGTACTGACCTGACGGAGGGAAATACTCATATTATTAATACTGTTTCCAGATGATTTAAAAATCAACTTTCACTGCAACATCTAACAGTATATACAGAACCGAGCCCGGATCCGGTATAACATCACACCCACAGTATATACAGAACCGAGCCCGGATCCGGTATAACATCACACCCACAGTATATACAGAACCGAGCCCGGATCCGGTATAACATCACACCCACAGTATATACAGAACCGAGCCCGGATCCGGTATAACATCACACCCACAGTATATACAGAACCGAGCCCGTATCCGGTATAACATCACACCCACAGTATATACAGAACCGAGCCCGGATCCGGTATAATATCACACCCACAGTATATACAGAACCGAGCCCGGATCCGGTATAACATCACACCCACAGTATACAGAACCGAGCCCGGATCCGGTATAATATCACACCCACAGTATATACAGAACCGAGCCCGGATCCGTATAACATCACACCCACAGTATATACAGAACCGACCCCGGATCCGGTTAACATCACACCCACAGTATATACAGAACCGAGCCGGATCCGGTATAACATCACACCCACAGTATATACAGAACCGACCCCGGATCCGGTATAACATCACACCCACAGTATATACAGAACGACCCCGGATCCGGTTAACATCACACCCACAGTATATACAGAACCGAGCCGGATCCGGTATAACATCACAACCCACAGTATATACAGAACCGAGCCCGGATCCGGTATAACATCACACCCACAGTATATACAGAACCGAACCTGGATCCGGTATAACATCACACCCACAGTATATACAGAACCGAGCCCGGATCCGGTATAACATCACACCCACAGTATATACAGAACCGAGCCCGGATCCGGTATAACATCACACCCACAGTATATACAGAACCGAGCCCGGATCCGGTATAATATCACACCCACAGTATATACAGAACCGAGCCCGGATCCGGTATAACATCACACCCACAGTATATACAGAACCGAGCCCGGATCCGGTATAATATCACACCCACAGTATATACAGAACCGAGCCCGGATCCGGTTAACATCACACCCACAGTATATACAGAACCGACCCCGGATCCGGTTAACATCACACCCACAGTATATACAGAACCGAGCCCGGATCCGGTATAACATCACACCCACAGTATATACAGAACCGACCCCGGATCCGGTTAACATCACACCCACAGTATATACAGAACCGAGCCCGGATCCGGTATAACATCACACCCACAGTATATACAGAACCGAACCCGGATCCGGTATAACATCACACCCACAGTATATACAGAACCGAACCTGGATCCGGTATAACATCACACCCACAGTATATACAGAACCGAGCCCGGATCCGGTATAACATCACACCCACAGTATATACAGAACCGAGCCCGGATCCGGTATAACATCACACCCACAGTATATACAGAACCGACCCCGGATCCGGTATAACATCACACCCACAGTATATACAGAACCGAGCCCGGATCCGGTATAACATCACACCCACAGTATATACAGAACCGAGCCCGGATCCGGTATAACATCACACCCACAGTATATACAGACCGAACCCGGATCCGTATAACATCACACCCACAGTATATACAGAACCGAGCCCCGATCCTTTATAACATCACACCCACAGTATATACAGAACCGAGCCGGATCCGGTATAACATCACACCACAGTATATACAGAACCGAGCCCGGATCCGGTATAACATCACACCCACAGTATATACAGAACCGCCGGATCCGGTATAACATCACACCACAGTATATACAGAACCGAGCCCGGATCCGTATAACATCACACCCACAGTATATACAGAACCGAGCCCGGATCCGGTATAACATCACACCCACAGTATATACAGAACCGACCCGGATCCGGTATAACATTCACACCCACAGTATATACAACCGAGCCCGGATCGGTATAACATCACACCCACAGTATATACAGAACCGAGCCCGGATCCGGTATAACATCACACCCACAGTATATACAGAACCGAGCCCGGATCCGGTATAACATCACACCACAGTATATACAGAACCGACCCCGGATCCGGTATAACATCACACCCACAGTATATACAGAACCGAGCCGGATCCGGTATAACATCACACCACAGTATATACAGAACCGAACCCCGATCCGTATAACATCACACCCACAGTATATACAGAACCGAGCCCGGATCCGTATAACATCACACCACAGTATATACAGAACCGACCCGGATCCGGTATAACATCACACCCACAGTATATACAGAACCGAGCCCGGATCCGTATAACATCACACCCACAGTATATACAGAACCGAGCCCGGATCCGGTATAAATCACACCCACAGTATATACAGAACCGAGCCCGATCCGGATAACATCACACCCACAGTATATACAGAACCGACCCGGATCCGGTTAACATCACACCCACAGTATAACAGAACCGAGCCCGGATCCGGTATAACATCACACCACAGTATATACAGAACGACCCCGGATCCGTTAACATCACACCCACAGTATATACAGAACCCCGGATCCGGTATAACATCACACCCACAGTATATACAGAACCGAACCCGGATCCGGTATAACATCACACCCACAGTATATACAGAACCGAACCGGATCCGGTATAACATCACACCCACAGTTATATACAGAACCGAGCCCGGTCCGTATAACATCACACCCACAGTATATACAGAACCGAGCCCGGATCCGGTATAACATCACACCCACAGTATATACAGAACCGAACCGGATCCGGTATAACATCACACCCACAGTATATACAGAACCGAGCCCGGATCCGTAATAAACATCACACCCACAGTATATACAAGAACCGACAGCCCGGATCCGGTATAACATCACACCCACAGTATATACAGAACCGACCCCGGATCGTATAACATCACACCCACAGTATATACAGAACCGAGCCCGGATCCGGTATAACATCACACCCACAGTATATACAACCGAGCCCGGATCCGGTATAACATCACACCCACAGTATATACAGAACCGAGCCCGGATCCGGTATAACATCACACCCACAGTATATACAGAACCGAGCCCGGATCCGGTATAACATCACACCCACAGTATATACAGAACCGACCCCGGATCCGGTATAACATCACACCCACAGTATATACAGAACCGAGCCCGGATCCGGTATAACATCACACCCACAGTATATACAGAACCGAGCCCGGATCCGGTATAACATCACACCCACAGTATATACAGAACCGAACCCGGATCCGGTATAACATCACACCCACAGTATACAGTTGTGTTCAAAATTATTCAACCCCCCCTGAAATTGAGTGTTTTGGCCAGTTTGACATTGATTTTGATTATTCAGTCATCTTGCTTACAATTAAATCAAAGAGGCACGTGTAGGTCAGACAAATATAACATAACATTTATAATGAAATAACCACAAATGTCTTTTCTGTGCTCACATCATTATCAGTTTTATTCAACCCCAAGTGACATTCAATCTTAGTACTTAGTACAACATCCTTTTACAGTTATAACAGCTTTTAAACGTGAAGCATAGCTTGACACAAGTGTCTTGCAGCCATCTACGGGTATCTTCGCCCATTCGTCATGGGCAAAAGCCTCCAGTTCAGTCACATTCTTAGGCTTGCGCACTGCAACTGCTTTCTTTAAGTCCCACCAGAGGTTCTCAATCGGATTTAAGTCAGGTGACTGCGATGGCCACTCCAAAATGTTCCAGCCTTTAATCTGCAACCATGCTCTAGTGGACTTGGAGGTATGCTTGGGATCATTGTCCTGTTGAAAGGTCCAACGTCTCCAAGCCTCAGGTTTGTGACGGACTGCATTACATTGTCATCCAATATCTCCTGGTACTGAAGAGAATTCATGGTACCTTGCACACGCTGAAGCTTCCCTGTACCTGCAGAAGCAAAACAGCCCCAAAGCATGATTGACCCCCGCCATGCTTCACAGTAGGCAAGGTGTTCTTTTCTTCATAGGCCTTGTTCTTCCTCCTCCAAACATAGCGTTGATCCATGGGCCCAAACAGTTCTAATTGTGTTTCATCAGTCCACAGAGCATTATCCCAAAACTTCTGTGGTTTGTCCACATGACTTTTGGCATATTGCAGTCGACTCTTCTTATTCTTTGGAGACAGCAAGGGGGTGCGCCTGGGAGTTCTGGCATGGAGGCCTTCATTACGCAGTGTGCGCCGTATTGTCTGAGCTGAAACGTCAGTACCCACATCTGACAAATCTTTTCTCAGTTCCTCAGCAGTCACACGGGGACTTTTCTCCACTCTACGCTTCAGGTAGCGCACAGCAGTCGAAGTCAGCATCTTCTTTCTGCCACGACCAGGTAGCGTTTCAACAGTGCCCTTTGCCTGAATTTGCGAATGATGCTTCCTATGGTCTCTCTTGGTATGTTTAACATCTTTGCAATCTTCTTATAGCCATTGCCCTTCCTGTGAAGAGTAATCACCTCTTCTCTTGTCTTCCTGGACCATTCTCTTGACTTCACCATGTTTGTAACCACACCAGTAAATGTCTAGAAGGAGCTGAGTATCACAGTCATTTTAAAGCTGCCTAATTGGTGCTTATTATGCTTTATTGCTGCTCCGTGACATCCACAGGTGTTTTCAATACCTGATTGAAAACACTTGAATGAACCTCTGTTCTTCAGAGTGGTAGTCTTTAAGGGGTTGAATAATTGTGTCAATGAAGAATTCACAAAAGAAACATTTACTACTGTATTACAAAACCAATTGATGTCATTTTAGTTGCATATGGTTCTTTAAAAAGTCCTTGTAGGATTTCATTCTGAATACAATTACAAATGTCACTAAATTCCCTAAAACCCTTTACAGCATTGGGGGTTGAATAATTTTGAACACAACTGTATACAGAACCGAA
Source organism: Leptobrachium leishanense (assembly GCA_009667805.1). Taxonomy (NCBI): domain Eukaryota; kingdom Metazoa; phylum Chordata; class Amphibia; order Anura; family Megophryidae; genus Leptobrachium; species Leptobrachium leishanense. Next base: position 15,343 of record RXON01005228.1, read on the forward strand.
CCCGGATCCGGTATAACATCACACCCACAGTATATACAGAACTGAACCCGGATCCGGTATAACATCACACCCACAGTATATACAGAACCGAGCCCGGATCCGGTATAACATCACACCCACAGTATATACAGAACCGACCCCGGATCCGGTATAACATCACACCCACAGTATATACAGAACCGAGCCCGGATCCGGTATAACATCACACCCACAGTATATACAGAACCGAGCCCGGATCCGGTATAATATCACACCCACAGTATATACAGAACCGAACCCGGATCCGGTATAATATCACACCCACAGTATATACAGAACCGAACCCGGATCCGGTATAACATCACACCCACAGTATATACAGAACCGAGCCCGGATCCGGTATAATATCACACCCACAGTATATACAGAACCGAACCCGGATCCGGTATAATATCACACCCACAGTATATACAGAACCGAACCCGGATCCGGTATAATATCACACCCACAGTATATACAGAACCGAACCCGGATCCGGTATAACATCACACCCACAGTATATACAGAACCGACCCCGGATCCGGTATAACATCACACCCACAGTATATACAGAACCGACCCCGGATCCGGTATAACATGACACCCACAGTATATACAGAACCGAACCCGGATCCGGTATAACATCACACCCACAGTATATGAGAGTTCAGAGAAGGGCTACTAAAATGGTGTACGGCTTGAAGGAGAAAAGTTACCAGGAAAGGGTTAATGATCTTAACATGTACAGCTTGGAAAAAAGACGAGACAGAGGAGATATGATAGAAACATTTAAATACGTAAAGGGAATCCACAAGGTAGAGGAAGGGAGTATATTTAAACGGAAACAAAGTAGCAAAACAAGAGGACATAGTCTTAGATTAGAGGGGCAAAGGTTTAAAAGTAACATCAGGAAGCATTATTTTACTGAGCGGGTGGTGGATACATGGAACAGTCTTCCAGTAGAAGTGGTAGAGGCCAAAACAGTAATTGAATTTAAGCAGGCATGGGATAGGCATAAGGCTATCCTAAACAAAAGATAAATCCAGGTAAAGTATCCATGTAATTGGGCGACTAGATGGGCCGAAAGGTTCTTATCTGCCCACATTTTTTTTTTCTATGTTTCTATATACAGAACCGACCCCGGATCCGGTATAACATCACACCCACAGTATATACAGAACCGAACCCGGATCCGGTATAACATCACACCCACAGTATATACAGAACCGAACCCGGATCCGGTATAACATCACACCCACAGTATATACAGAACCGAACCCGGATCCGGTATAACATCACACCCACAGTATATACAGAACCGAGCCCGGATCCGGTATAACATCACACCCACAGTATATACAGAACCGAGCCCGGATCCGGTATAACATCACACCCACAGTATATACAGAACCGAGCCCGGATCCGGTATAACATCACACCCACAGTATATACAGAACCGAGCCCGTATCCGGTATAACATCACACCCACAGTATATACATAGGTATGGATCTAGGAGTCTGTTTTACAATATCATATCCTTCTTTCATTGGATATACAGATTTTTTTGTGTATATGTGTGTATCACAGAGCTCCACAGCAATAAAACTCACAGTAATGTGCGCTGTGTATTAAATGCCGGTGTTAATGTAATCAGGAGGTTTTGTGTAAAATGATTCTGTATCTTTAATCTCAGAACTTGCTGTTTACATTTCCATGTATTAATGTATAAAGCAGGACTGATCTCAACATGGAACGTTCTAGAAGCTGTGGGGAGGCTGTTGTGTTGCTTCGCCATGTTAGACCTCAGATAAATGTTTCCCAGGATCCTCGGCGTCTCCAGGAACGTCCCGTTTAATGCTGCAGTTGATGTAATTTGGAGGGAACATGCGGCGCTGGACCTCGTGGAGGGGATTAGAGACCCAGCGATGTGCGGCATACTGCTGGCACGTCATGTCCGCCGTCGTCATTCTCTAACCTTGACTCTAGGTTCCGGCTCCTGCTCGGCGCTGCTTGTCCTCAGACGCTCCCGACCTCCGTGCGAGAACGTGCGCAGCTCGGCACAAATGCTTAATTTCTTTCCAACCCTACAGAGCGGAATCGGAGGCCGGGCGCTGCGTCCCGACACGTGACGAGTATTGGTTGTGACATTCACAAGTGCGCGGTTTGTGTCTTGGTTACATGTATCCAGTGTCAGCTTCCCCGGATTTGGGGAGGAATACAGGAGATTGCACGTTAAAGAAGTAATGACTCCCAGCGCTCAGCGTGTGGTTACAGAGTATCGGCTGCCACCGGTTGGAGGAATGGAAGCAGCCGCTTAATTGCCCTGGAAACCCGGCACCAGCCGTGTCATTACCGTGACCAAAACGGCGGAAAAAGTGCAAAGAAAGTCCCACCCGCCCGGCGGCCTGTCACTCAGCCGATAAATACACTGATATCACGGTCTCTGCGTTGCCATGTTTGCCGCGGATACAGAGGCGGAAGCTCCGCTCAGCCCCTGCTCGCTCACTCTTAGCACCGCTCCCCATCATGCTGAGCCACGCCGGGCAGGTGAGCACCGCTCCCCCATCATGCTGAGCCACGCCGGGCAGGTGAGCACCGCCCCCCCATCATGCTGAGCCATGCCAGGCAGGTGAGCACCGCCCCCCATCATGCTGAGCCACGCCGGGCAGCCATGTCGGGCAGGTGAGCACCGCTCCCCCATCATGCTGAGCCACGCCTGGCATGTGAGCACCGCTCCCCCATCATGCTGAGCCATGCCGGGCAGGTGAGCACCGCTCCCCCATCATGCTGAGCCATGCCGGGCAGGTGAGCACCGCCCCCCCATCATGCTGAGCCATGCCGGGCAGGTGAGCACCGCTCCCCCATCATGCTGAGCCACGCCGGGCAGGTGAGCACTGCTCACATTCATTGCAGCGATGTTGGAGGGGAGAAGATAATGTCCTGCGTCTGATTGCAGCCACTGGTTACTAACATTCTAGGGCTGTGATGGTGAACCTTGGCACACCAGATGTTTTGGAACTGCATGTCCCATGATGCTCTGCCAGCTTTAAGATCGACAGAGCATCAAGGGACTTGTAGTTCAGAATCTTCTGGCATGCCGAGGTTCACCATCACTGCGCAAGGGCTTTTTCCAAGCTCTGTCCATTCACCGAAAGATGGTCTAACGTTGGAAACCTACGGGGAATGCATTATTTGGGGAACTGCTGACATATTTCACCGTATCGCATCATAGTAGTTTAGCATAGATTGTGCCGGTGTTAGTCACAGTTGACCCAGTGTTTCTTTCACTGCAGTTTGTTTGGGGATCACCACTTTAAAATAACCGCGGTACCTTCACCGTCACTTCAAACCCCGGGAATTGGAGAATACCCACGGGTTACAGTTTGTAGATTTGATTATCGGCTGTGCCATAGTTTGCCGGTGTTGGCCTTCTCTGGATAGATGAAGCTCGCTGTAACATTAGTGAATATCGGGCTTTGTGATTTACCCGTTTGGTGTGCGGGCACCGCGTCTCCTGGGGCAAGATAGGGGTAACTCCCCAAGCACCAATGGTAAAAATCACCGTTGTCACAACCATGGTGATCATTGACTCTACTGAAGGAAAGACTATAACCTGCACAGAGTGAGCGGTGATCCGCGGCACAGCCGTTATCCTTCCATAAAAAGCAGAGACTGTGGATATTATCATTTTATTATTGTGTAAATGGAGTTTGGGGAATACCGTACACTCCGGTGATTACAAACACCGGCAATATCTGGAGAACTTTGAATGCAAACAAGATTGAAAGTAATGGTTAAAACAGCGCTGGACGACTCTGCCTGCAACACCGGCGGAGAATACCGTAAAATATACGCAAATACCATCCCAGATATGTGATGGAGAGCACGGTGAAAACAGTGGCAGGGCCCAAAACTGTACTTGCTTCACCAAACACCCCAAAGTAAAATCACAGATTTTTCAGTGAATAACGGTTGTGCGCGGTGAATACTCCATGGTGTTGAGTTTTGGCGTGATGATACATAATATATAACCCGCGGTGGCACTGGGCAGGTGAGGGCATCATATAACCCGCGGTGGCACTGGGCAGGTGAGGGCATCGTATAACCCGCGGTGGCACTGGGCAGGTGAGGGCATCGTATAACCCGCGGTGGCACTGGGCAGGTGAGGGCATCGTATAACCCGCGGTGGCACTGGGCAGGTGAGGGCATCGTATAACCCGCGGTGGCACTGGGCAGGTGAGGGCATCGTATAACCCGCGGTGGCACTGGGCAGGTGAGGGCATCGTATAACTTGTGCAGTGTTTCTGCCCCGGGCTGTACGGCTGTGGTTGGCGCGGGGCGCACACCATGTGCCAGATCGGTTGGTTTGCTGTGTGACTCCCCCCCCCCCGCTTTTATTTTATTTTTTTGTAAATGCAGAAAGTGCTGAAAATGCAGAGTTTTCCGGTAAAGCCGTGCGGCCGCTCATTACCGCGTCTGATCTCCCCTCGATTGACGGCCCGGGAGGGGGGGTTCACTGTTCATCAAAGTCCCTTTCTTGTGGTTTGTGAGTGAGGGGGGGCTGATATATGGTGTAGGACACGTCCCCCCTCCCCCTTCTTGCTCCTCGGCACCGGCATCCTTTGGTAATTACGCAGACTGTGTTCAGAACACGCGGCGCAGCAGTGAAGTGCGCGCGGACGGTTTCCACGGAAACTACATGCTCCTCGGTTACCTAAGAGAAATTGAGGCTGGTGCCGGCGGCAGGGGGACATTTGGAGGGGCAAATTGTGTGTAAATATCGATGGCCAAAAAGGAAGCGTTTCCCTGGCCCCGAATCCACGTCTGCTAAAAGGGGGTAATGAAGTGTTGTGTACACAGCGCCGGAGCCAGCGGCTCTGATGGAATCACCGCCTATTCCAGATGTTAATTCTGCTATCAGCAATCATTTCTCCCGCGCGCGGCTATTACCGGCCAACCGAGGCCTCTCAGCTAATGGGAAATGTAAAAATAAAAAGATAATGAGTTCAAATCACTCGGATAGAGGAGCACAGCGAGCGCTTTATGGGCCAGATACAATGTACCCCTGTGTATATATAGTATAATACAGGTGGAGAGGGACAGTCAGACATAGGTACACACAGACTCACATCTAGATAAATAGACAAGTAACTATATAACCTATACCTGACAGATACAGGTAGGAAGACTGAATAGTAAATACAGACAGACAGGTAGAGGTTACATAGTTACTAATAGACGGGTAGAGGTTACATAGTTACTAATAGACAGGTAGAGGTTACATAGTTACTAATAGACAGGTAGAGGTTACATAGTTACTAATAGACAGGTAGAGGTTACATAGTTACTAATAGACGGGTAGAGGTTACATAGTTACTAATAGACAGGTATAGGTTACATAGTTACTAATAGACAGGTAGAGGTTACATAGTTACTAATAGACGGGTAGATGTTACATAGTTACTAATAGACGGTAGAGGTTACATAGTTACTAATAGACGGGTAGAGGTTACATAGTTACTAATAGACGGGTAGAGGTTACATAGTTACTAATAGACGGGTAGATGTTACATAGTTACTAATAGACGGGTAGAGGTTACATAGTTACTAATAGACAGGTAGATGTTACATAGTTACTAATAGACGGGTAGATGTTACATAGTTACTAATAGACAGGTAGAGTTACATAGTTACTAATAGACAGTAGATGTTACATAGTTACTAATAGACAGGTAGAGGTTACATAGTTACTAATAGACAGGTAGAGGTTACATAGTTACTAATAGACGGGTAGAGGTACATAGTTACTAATAGACGGGTATAGGTTACATAGTTACTAATAGACAGGTAGATGTTACATAGTTACTAATAGATGGGTAGATGTTACATAGTTACTAATAGACGGGTAGAGGTTACATAGTTACTAATAGACGGGTAGAGGTTACATAGTTACTAATAGACGGGTAGAGGTTACATAGTTACTAATAGACGGGTAGAGGTTACATAGTTACTAATAGACAGGTAGATGTTACATAGTTACTAATAGACGGGTAGAGGTTACATAGTTACTAATAGACGGGTAGATGTTACATAGTTACTAATAGACGGGTAGAGGTTACATAGTTACTAATAGACGGGTAGAGGTTACATAGTTACTAATAGACGGGTAGAGGTTACATAGTTACTAATAGACGGGTAGAGGTTACATAGTTACTAATAGACAGGTAGAGGTTACATAGTTACTAATAGACGGGTAGAGGTTACATAGTTACTAATAGACAGGTAGATGTTACATAGTTACTAATAGACGGGTAGATGTTACATAGTTACTAATAGACGGGTAGAGGTTACATAGTTACTAATAGACGGGTAGAGGTTACATAGTTACTAATAGACGGGTAGATGTTACATAGTTACTAATAGACGGGTAGAGGTTACATAGTTACTAATAGACGGGTAGAGGTTACATAGTTACTAATAGACAGGTAGATGTTACATAGTTACTAATAGACAGGTAGATGTTACATAGTTACTAATAGACGGGTAGATGTTACATAGTTACTAATAGACGGGTAGAGGTTACATAGTTACTAATAGACGGGTAGATGTTACATAGTTACTAATAGACGGGTAGATGTTACATAGTTACTAATAGACAGGTAGAGGTTACATAGTTACTAATAGACAGGTAGATGTTACATAGTTACTAATAGACGGGTAGATGTTACATAGTTACTAATAGACGGGTAGAGGTTACATAGTTACTAATAGACGGGTAGAGGTTACATAGTTACTAATAGACAGGTAGATGTTACATAGTTACTAATAGACAGGTAGAGGTTACATAGTTACTAATAGACAGGTAGATGTTACATAGTTACTAATAGACGGGTAGATGTTACATAGTTACTAATAGACGGGTAGAGGTTACATAGTTACTAATAGACAGGTAGATGTTACATAGTTACTAATAGACAGGTAGATGTTACATAGTTACTAATAGACGGGTAGATGTTACATAGTTACTAATAGACGGGTAGAGGTTACATAGTTACTAATAGACAGGTAGATGTTACATAGTTACTAATAGACGGGTAGAGGTTACATAGTTACTAATAGACAGGTAGATGTTACATAGTTACTAATAGACAGGTAGAGGTTACATAGTTACTAATAGACAGGTAGATGTTACATAGTTACTAATAGACGGGTAGAGGTTACATAGTTACTAATAGACAGGTAGATGTTACATAGTTACTAATAGACGGGTAGAGGTTACATAGTTACTAATAGACGGGTAGAGGTTACATAGTTACTAATAGACGGGTAGATGTTACATAGTTACTAATAGACGGGTAGAGGTTACATAGTTACTAATACACGGGTAGAGGTTACATAGTTACTAATAGACGGGTAGAGGTTACATAGTTACTAATAGACAGGTAGATGTTACATAGTTACTAATAGACGGGTAGATGTTACATAGTTACTAATAGACGGGTAGATGTTACATAGTTACTAATACACGGGTAGAGGTTACATAGTTACTAATAGACGGGTATAGGTTACATAGTTACTAATAGACGGGTAGAGGTTACATAGTTACTAATAGACGGGTAGATGTTACATAGTTACTAATAGACGGGTATAGGTTACATAGTTACTAATAGACAGGTATATGTTACATAGTTACTAATAGACAGGTATATGTTACATAGTTACTAATAGACAGGTAGATGTTACATAGTTACTAATAGACGGGTAGATGTTACATAGTTACTAATACACGGGTAGAGGTTACATAGTTACTAATAGACGGGTATAGGTTACATAGTTACTAATAGACGGGTAGAGGTTACATAGTTACTAATAGACGGGTATATGTTACATAGTTACTAATAGACGGGTATAGGTTACATAGTTACTAATAGACAGGTAGAGGTTACATAGTTACTAATAGACAGGTAGAGGTTACATAGTTACTAATAGATGGGTAGATGTTACATAGTTACTAATAGACAGGTAGAGGTTACATAGTTACTAATAGATGGGTAGATGTTACATAGTTACTAATAGACGGGTAGATGTTACATAGTTACTAATAGACGGGTATAGGTTACATAGTTACTAATAGACGGGTAGATGTTACATAGTTACTAATAGACGGGTAGATGTTACATAGTTACTAATAGACGGGTAGATGTTACATAGTTACTAATAGATAGACACAGAGCTATAGGTTCGGTTCTATGCACAGGGACCTATAACTCCCATTAAGTTTGCCAGTCAGGCTTGCCGGAGTTCCCGGCCCGGCGGGTTCCCATGTGCTCTTCCATAGCTGAGATGTAATGGTGCGGCGCTAGGAGAGACCTTCTCCTGCCAAGGCTGTCACTCTCCAACCTGTCGAGGTAATGGAGCGTTGTGTGTCCTCGGACGCCGCCTGCTCATTGTGTCATTAATTAATATTTCATGGAGACGTGCAGGCTCTGCTTTCACGCGTTTCACCGTCTTCGCCCACCATTGTTTTGGAGTCAGGAGTTACAATGTATCACATCATGCTGTAAGTGACGTCTCCCGGAATCGCTGTGTTCATCCAGCGGAAAGGAGCACAATGCGTCGGTAAATCACATAAACACCGACCTCTGGTGACCTTAACTCCCCGGCGCCAAGAAATAATCACCCCCCCGATCTCAGATTGGGCCCTTGGTTCTGTTTTTATTGCCGGATGAGGTTGATAGGAGGGGGTCAAACGTAAGAATGCCCCGGGGCTACTCAGCGCCGCATCCGGATAGAAAACCTGGAATCAATTGTGCAGAAAACATGAAATTACCCAATAGGCGCGTAATCATTCTGCATGGGACCCGCCAAGACTAATTAGTTTTCCTCTCGCCGCTGATAGATGCGCCGCCGCCGCCGCGTGCTGTTTTATGGCCGCGTTAATAAGCGCCAAGATGCTCAATCGAAAAAATGAAACCATTCTCCATTTAACCAAACCTTGAACGCTGAAATGAAGCCGCAGCGCCGGGATTTGGTAAAACCTTGTTTAGAAAGCAGATCCCGGCCGCACGAGTAATGCAGGACTATTTGGGGATGTCTTAGTGATGCTGGACCTTTGTGTGATGTCATTGCGGTGCCCAAAGTCTTGGGGACATCACAGTGATGAAGGACTGCTTGGAGATGTCTTGTGTCAATGGCCTGTGGTGGTTTTTGGTTCTGGAAGGGCTGTCAGGTGATCCTGTACTTCTTGTGCTTTGGGGCCACTCACCCCATGAGATCTCACACAGGGATCATGAACACCGGATTCTCCATCAAAATAGGTTTTGGTGGTGGGTTTGGATTATTAGTGAGACATTATGGTTCATGTTGCCAGATCCTGTACAATATGCAGTCATGGTTCCTGCGCTCTGGCATCACTATCAGGAAGCAGGACGGTGATGCCATGAACGTGGGAGCAGGAGCACCGGTAACGCGTCTCAAGCCATCACCGCATTCATAAGTAGAGCTGAAAACCGTCCCATCTCGTTTACCAAACACTGTGACCTTGTGTTGGGATGAATACTTGACGTGTTCAGGCAGGCGGCCGGGGGGGAGAGAAACCTGGCTGCTCAGTCGCGCGCTTGCGGGGGGGGGACACTGCGGCTGCTCGCTTGCGGGGGACGGGACACTGCGGCTGCTCGCTTGCGGGGGGACGGGACACTGCGGCCGCTCAGTCGCGCGGGTGGGGACGACACTGCGGCCGCTCAGTCGCGCGGGTGGGGACGACACTGCGGCCGCTCGGTCGCGCGGGTGGGGACGACACTGCGGCCGCTCAGTCGCGCGGGTGGGGACGACACTGCGGCCGCTCAGTCGCGCGGGTGGGGACGACACTGCGGTCGCGCGGGTGGGGACGACACTGCGGCTGGGGACGACACTGCGGCTGGTCAGTCGCGCGGTGGGGACGACACTGCGGCTGGTCAGTCGCGCGCGGTGGGGACGACACTGCGGCTGGTCAGTCGCGCGGGTGGGGACGACACTGCGGCTGGTCAGTCGCGCGGGTGGGGACGACACTGCGGCTGGTCAGTCGCGCGGGGGGGACGACACTGCGGCTGGTCAGTCGCGCGGGTGGGGACGACACTGCGGCTGGTCAGTCGCGCCGGGGGGGACGACGACACTGCGGCTGGTCAGTCGCGCGGGGGGGGCGACGACACTGCGGCTGCTCAGTCGCGCGGGGGGGACGACGACACTGCGGCTGCTCAGTCGCGCGGGGGGGGGGGGACGACGACACTGCGGCTGCTCAGTCGCGCGGGGGGGGACGACGACACTGCGGCTGCTCAGTCGCGCGGGGGGGGGGACGACGACACTGCGGCTGCTCAGTCGCGCGGGGGGGGGACGACGACACTGCGGCTGCTCAGTCGCGCGGGGGGGGACGACACTGCGGCTGCTCAGTCGCGCGGGGGGGGGGACGACACTGCGGCTGCTCAGTCGCGCGGGTGGGGACGACACTGCGGCTGCTCAGTCGCGCGGGTGGGGACGACACTGCGGCTGCTCAGTCGCGCGCGCGGGGGGGCGACACTGCGGCTGCTCAGTCGCGCGCGGGGGGGGCGACACTGCGGCTGCTCAGTCGCGCGCGGGGGGGGGACGACACTGCGGCTGCTCAGTCGCGCGGGGGGGGGACGACACTGCGGCTGCTCAGTCGCGCGGGGGGGGGACGACACTGCGGCTGCTCGGTCGCGCGGGGGGGGACACGACACTGCGGCTGCTCAGTCGCGCGGGGGGGGACACGACACTGCGGCTGCTCAGTCGCGCGGGGGGGGGACACGACACTGCGGCTGCTCAGTCGCGCGGGGGGGGGACACGACACTGCGGCTGCTCAGTCGCGCGGGGGGGGGACACTGCGGCTGCTCAGTCGCGCCGGGGGGGGGGGGACACTGCGGCTGCTCAGTCGCGCGGGGGGGGGGCGACACTGCGGCTGCTCAGTCGCGGGGGGGAGGACACTGCGGCTGCTCAGTTGCGCGGGGGGGGGACGACACTGCGGCTGCTCAGTTGCGCGGGGGGGGGGACGACACTGCGGCTGCTCAGTCGCGCGGGGGGGGGGGGGGACTGCGGCTGCCGCTCAGTCGCGCGGGGGGGGGGACTGCGGCTGCTCAGTCGCGCGGGGGGGGACACTGCGGCTTCTCAGCTGGTCGCGCGGGGGGACACTGCGGCTGCTCAGTCGCGCGGGGGGGGACACTGCGGCTGCTCAGTCGCGCGGGGGGGGACACTGCGGCTGCTCAGTCGCGCGGGGGGGACGACGACACTGCAGCTGCTCAGTCGCTGCGGGGGACAACAATGCGGCTGCGGGACACTGCGGCTGCTCAGTCGCGCGGGGGGGGCGACGCTGCGGCTGCTCAGTCGCCGCGCGGGGGGGCGACACTGCGGCTGCTCAGTCGCGCGGGGGGGGGACACTGCGGCTGCTCAGTCGTGCGGGGGGGACACTGCGGCTGCTCAGTCGCGCGGGGGGGGGACGACGACACTGCGGCTGCGGGACACTGCGCTGCTCAGTCGCGCGGGGGGGGGGGCGCGACGCTGCGGCTGCTCAGTCGCGCGGGGGGGGCGACACTGCGGCTGCTCAGTCGCGCGGGGGGGCGACACTGCGGCTGCTCAGTCGTGCGGGGGGGACACTGCGGCTGCTCAGTCGCGCGGGGGGGGGGCACTGCGGCTGCTCAGTCGTGCGGGGGGGACACTGCGGCTGCTCAGTCGCGCGGGGGGGGAGACACTGCGGCTGCTCAGTCGCGCGCGCGGGGGGGGAGACACTGCGGCTGCTCAGTCGCGCGGGGGGGGGACGACGCTGCGGCTGCTCAGTCGCGCGGTGGGGGGCGACACTGCGGCTGCTCAGTCGCGCGGGGGACACTGCGGCTGCTCAGTCGCGCGGGTGGGGACGACACTGCGGCTGCGTATATACAGCGATTACAGTTTCTGGTTGTTGAATTATTTTAGAGCCGTTTTCAGCTGCTTCGCCGCTGAGTCTGACCATTAATTACTGCAGAGAGAAAAAATGAGCCTCAGGGGTTCATAATCCAGCAATGCAAGGGTTAAGTGCAATCTTATGCAATCAAAGCCTTTTTATGGTTGAATGTCTTTTTCCTTGAACGAGGCCAGAGAGTTCTGTGAAATGCCGGCCACCACAGTTTCACCCGTTACGGCGCTGTAAGCACAGATGTGTCCAGGATCCAAAGGGTTAATGGTGAGGGCTGTTACGCCCTGCATGTACGTAACACCATTTAACACACACGGATTTCAAACGAAACGACAATAAAATCCCGCCAGCTCGGAACTAAATCCAATAAATAGACCCCATTAAATTTAGTGTTTTTCCCGTTTGTCTTTTTCGTCTTATTAGCGAGTAAAACGCAGATTAAACCGTTTGTTTCCCTGGACGGGAGATTAATTTGCCGCACACCCTGCGCGCCGCACGTTCGCTGATTACGTCCGCACAGATGTTAAAGGGACTAAAGGAAGGAGTTGTTTTGAGATCAGCTAATTATTTCCCAATCTTTAACATTTGGTGGAGCCGCGAGTCAGTGCGCCGCGTGTGGAACACACAGTAACCTCCTCTGTCTGATCTGGCTGCGCCGGCCGCGCCGCTATCATGGCGGATATCGCAGGAAGAAAATAATGAAATGACCTCAAAGGGTTCAGGGATAACGTGATCTTTAGCGTCTCTGTAAGATGTATTATCTCGCCACAATTCCTCATAACACGGCCCTGCGCGGCGCTGCGCCGATACCCTCCCACCAGGCCGAGCTGCTTTATCTGGAATTAACTCTTATCCATTGGGGTCACATTGTGGCAGCCACCTTCTTGGAATGATATCGGTGACAGATACTCATTTATTTTTTTCTTTTTAAAACATGTGAGCATGTGACATCATCAGCCAATGAGATGAGATTATTTTCAGAGTTCTCCCAGCGACTGAGCAATGTGACAGCGCCCGATGTTTGTAAATAATCAAAGCATTATGATTGAATCTGAACGATATAGATGCAGCGTAGACTCAACACAGACACGATTCAGATACGTCACAGACACGATACAGACACGATACAGACACGTCACAGACACGATACAGACACGTCACAGACGCGATACGTCACAGACGCGATACGTCACAGACGCGATACGTCACAGACACGATTCAGATACGTCACAGACACGATACAGACACGTCACAGACGCGATACAGATACGTCACAGACGCGATACAGATACGTCACAGACACGATTCAGATACGTCACAGACACGATACAGACACGTCACAGACACGATACAGACACGTCACAGACGCGATACAGATACGTCACAGACGCGATACAGATACGTCACAGACGCGATACAGATACGTCACAGACGCGATACGTCACAGACGCGATACAGATACGTCACAGACGCGATACAGATACGTCACAGACACGATACAGACACGTCACAGACGCGATACAGATACGTCACAGACGCGATACAGATACGTCACAGACACGATTCAGATACGTCACAGACACGATACAGACACGTCACAGACACGATACAGACACGTCACAGACGCGATACAGATACGTCACAGACGCGATACAGATACGTCACAGACGCGATACAGATACGTCACAGACGCGATACGTCACAGACGCGATACAGATACGTCACAGACGCGATACAGATACGTCACAGACACGATACAGACACGTCACAGACGCGATACAGATACGTCACAGACGCGATACAGATACGTCACAGACACGATACAGATACGTCACAGACGCGATACAGATACGTCACAGACGCGATACAGATACGTCACAGACGCGATACAGATACGTCACAGACGCGATACAGATACGTCACAGACACGATACAGACACGTCACAGACACGATACAGACACGTCACAGACGCGATACAGATACGTCAAAGACGCGATACAGATACGTCACAGATACGTCACAGACGCGATACAGATACGTCACAGACGCGATACAGATACGTCAAATACGTCACAGACGCGATACAGATACGTCACAGATACGTCACAGACGCGATACAGATACGTCACAGACGCGATACAGATACGTCACAGACGCGATACAGATACGTCACAGACGTGATACAGATATGTCCCAGATACGTCACAGACGTGATACAGATACGTCACAGACGCGATACAGATACGTCACAGACACGATACAGATACGTCACAGATACGTCACAGACGCGATACAGATACGTCACAGACACGATACAGATACGTCACAGACACGATACAGATACGTCACAGACGCGATACAGACACGTCACAGACACGATACAGATACGTCACAGACACGATACAGATACGTCACAGACGCGATACAGATACGTCACAGACGCGATACAGATACGTCACAGACGTGATACAGATATGTCCCAGATACGTCACAGACGTGATACAGATACGTCACAGACGCGATACAGATACGTCACAGACACGATACAGATACGTCACAGATACGTCACAGACGCGATACAGATACGTCACAGACACGATACAGATACGTCACAGACACGATACAGATACGTCACAGACGCGATACAGACACGTCACAGACACGATACAGATACGTCACAGACACGATACAGATACGTCACAGACGTGATACAGATACGTCACAGACACGATACAGATACGTCACAGACACGATACAGATACGTCACAGACACGATACAGATACGTCACAGACGTGATACAGATACGTCACAGACACGATACAGATACGTCACAGACGCAATACAGATACGTCACAGACGCGATACAGATACGTCACAGACGCGATACAGATACGTCAGACGCGATACAGATACGTCACAAACGCGATACAGATACGTCACAGACGCGATACAGATACGTCACAGATACGTCACAGACGCGATACAGATACGTCACAGACACGATACAGATACGTCACAGATACGTCACAGACGCGATACAGATAGGTCACAGACGCGATACAGATACGTCACAGACGTGATACAGATACGTCACAGACACGATACAGATACGTCACAGACGCGATACAGATACGTCACAGACGCGATACAGATACGTCACAGACGCGATACAGATACGTCACAGACGTGATACAGATACGTCACAGACGTGATACAGATACGTCACAGACACGATACAGATACGTCACAGACACGATACAGATACGTCACAGACACGTCACAGACACGATACAGATACGTCACAGACGTGATACAGATACGTCACAGACGTGATACAGATACGTCACAGACACGATACAGATACGTCACAGACGTGATACAGATACGTCACAGACACGATACAGATACGTCACAGACGCGATACAGATACCTCACAGACACGATACAGATACGTCACAGACACGATACAGATACGTCACAGACACGTCACAGACGTGATACAGATATGTCACAGACACGATACAGATACGTCACAGACGCGATACAGATACGTCACAGACGCGATACAGATACGTCACAGACGCGATACAGATACGTCACAGACGCGATACAGATATGTCAGACGCGATACAGATATGTCAGACACGATACAGATACGTCACAGACACGATACAGATACGTCACAGATACGTCACAGACACGATACAGATACGTCACAGATACGTCACAGACACGATACAGATACGTCACAGACGCGATACAGATACGTCACATATACGTCACAGACACGATACAGATACGTCACAGACACGATACAGATACGTCACAGATACGATACAGATACGTCACAGATACGATACAGATACGTCACAGACGTGATACAGATACGTCACAGACACGATACAGATACGTCACAGACACGTCACAGACGTGATACAGATATGTCACAGACACGATACAGATACGTCACAGACGCGATACAGATACGTCACAGACGCGATACAGATACGTCACAGACGCGATACAGATATGTCAGACGCGATACAGATATGTCAGACGCGATACAGATACGTCACAGATACGTCACAGACACGATACAGATACGTCACAGACGCGATACAGATACGTCACAGATACGTCACAGACACGATACAGATACGTCACAGATACGTCACAGACACGATACAGATACGTCACAGATACGTCACAGACACGATACAGATACGTCACAGACGCGATACAGATACGTCACAGACGCGATACAGATACGTCACAGATACGTCACAGACACGATACAGATATGTCACAGATACGTCACAGACGTGATACAGATACGTCACAGATACGTCACATGTACAACACAACACGGTGTCACACGGGGGGATATAGCGCGGTCCTCTAGGGCAATTATGACGCAAAGTCCTTTACATGGTGAAATCTTCCAGGCTTTTATTGCAGTGTCAAAAGAAATAAAATACAAGAGTCCAACCCCTCGAGGGGGGGGGGGCAGCACCCTGTGCTCATCAGTCACATTCTAATCCATCTCTTGCAGTGACCTCCCTCCCTCAAGCATTAAGCCTTTAATTGCAGGGACACCTGCAGCAAAACAGAACACCTTCCCTCCTGGGGGTTATTACCTAAACCTTAACACAAAATACAGGGGAATACAAAGTGCAATCCATGCACTACATCACAACGGATACACATTTATATAAAACGAAGGTGCAGAGCCGGTCCCGGTGAGAGGGAATGTCATTATACAACGTGTCACAATGTAACATGGACAAACAAGAAACTGTTTACAAACTTTGTAAAAGACAAGGAAGCAGAGTACAGATCACTGTGCGCAGGAGCTGACGATCTATATTATTGTGACATGGGAATGTGTGGAGCCGCGAGGAGTATCCGTACAATCCTGGGCTCGCTTCTGTGGAGTCTGAGTGGGCAGAGCGTGTCCGGGTGAGCTCGGTGACCCTGCGAATCACCACATCACCGGAAGAAGCTCGCAGCCCCAGCCTTGAAGCTCGTTCAGGATCGGAGGAGGCTGCGCACTGAGCGATGAGGTCGTTGTAAACATGGAGGGAGCCGGCCTTGATGATGTGCGGAGCGCGCGGCTCAGCTGCGAGCAAATCTGCTTATTATATTCTTGATTAAACATGTGAGGTGCCGGCATTGTGAAGACGCGTTTCCACATCCAATCTGTCCTTCTCTAGGAGGAACCGGAGAAGCCGACTCATCTCACCGCCTCAAAAACAAACCCTTACAGAACGTAAACACGCTTTTTATACTTATTGTGCCGCTTGCTTTCACGCCAGCGCTCTGCAAGGTGAATCCTGGGTGATGGTTCCTGCCGCCGCAGCGCACGTGACTCACAGCCGATGCGTGTCAAGGGGAGATTTTGTTGTCTGTCAGCTTTATGGGCTTTTTTGTTTGTTTTTTGTTTCATATAATTTTTTTCCAGCCAAGTCAGTAGGAAAATAATCTGCAAGCGAAGCAGCTCCGGCGCAAGACGGATCCTCTCATTCCGCCTTTCAGGTTTTTTTGGAGAGGGTGATATTAATATTTAATGCTCATATTGGGTTTCAGGGAACGCCGGGAGTCTGCGGTTTGTTTTCTTGCCGGCATTACTCCATCATGGCGTCTGTAGGTTGATACCAAGCGGCCAATCGGCGTTAAGCGGCGAGATTCTTTAATAAATCCTCAAAGCGGATCCGTCACTTGCGGCTTTTTTGGAAATACGGGCGCTTTACGTGAAACGGCTGGAGTATCTCGTGTGGCAGTGAATGGAGATATTCCTGATACAATGTATCTGTGTCTTACCGTGTGACAATGACCACAACATGCCTTATCACCCAGTGCATGGGTAAGACATCTAGAGAGGGTCTCGGGGTTTCCCAAAGCCCCCATTATTAATTATCGCTGGATATGAGGCCACGAAGGGGGAGACGCTCCCCGCAGCCCCATTTGCCATGACTTTGAGAAATATGGCGGCACAGAGGAGGGAGCGATGCTATGTCTCCATCCAGCAGGCATGTAGCTTTACAAAATCTCCAGAGGACCCCCCCCCACCCCTAAGGTGTCAGAGCCCCCACTACCACGGTGCCGGATCCCCTCCATACAGTGACCCTCCAGTCCATGCACAGCGCTGGCGACCGTTGATCTCGCCGAGCTCGACACCCGGCGTTAAGCCGTAGTGACCTGGTTTCAGGCCTTTGCACATTCCTGCTGCCGTCACGGAAAAAAGAGGAAAACCAGTCATGGACCTGCATTATGGTGCGTCCCCTGAAGACCCGGCGGCAGACGCCGGATTTCTTTCGCAATCGCTGATCTTTGTGCTGGTTTTCCTCATTCTGTATTGATTGTGTCGTTAGCACCGGTGCGCTGATCTCTGGTGGATCTGGCAGCGCTTTCTCTCCTGGCAGGGACCCTCTGCTGTGGGTGGGATGCCACGCGTCACTGGACCAACCTTCTTCGCCCATTTCTGTTAATGAGCAGGTGACACAGAGTGTTTACTCTTTATTTGTGTACTTATATCGCGCACTGAGCTGCATTGTGTTATATCCGCGCGGTGTCACGCACACCAGCAGCTCTGCGCTGTCCATCCAGTAAATGCCGGTAGGTCCTGGTAGCCGAGGGATGTAGGTGGTGGTTTGTGGTACATGTGCAGCGCATACGTTGTCATACATGGGTCTTTATTTATTATCGGTTATAAATCACCAACAAGTTCCACAGCGCAGGTTCCAGCGTCAGAAAGTGAAGGAACCTGGACCCGGGTGGAACGCGTGGGTTGTGGCGGCCATCGACAGACGGTGCAAGCGCTGGAGGTGCTGGGATTTAATTATTGGTGAATGTTAAGCGTCGCCGCTCTGGCCGCTGGCGGTTTATTACCCGTATTGCCTGCTCCTTATATTAAACGCCGCGGAGCCGCTGACCTGCGTATTATTACCCGCTGTTACCGCGCGGCCCTCGACGCTCTGTCTGCACCGCGGCGCCAGGTCCTGGGCATAAATAAAATCAAACATAATGGAGCGCGCGGCTTCGCGGATTAAAGAATAGGCGTAAATCTGTGTTTTAGAGCAATGAGTATAAGCGGCGTCACTGAGGGACACTATGTATTATCGCCCCGACGTCCTCCTGCCTGACCCGGACACGTTGCGGCTTCGTTAACCACGTATCTCCTGTCACAAAGCAAATCAGCGTCTGGTTGTGCAATAACAACCGCATATGTGCCTGGTTCCTGTCGCCCTGAGTGAGCGGCGCGGTGGGCGAGCCCTGATACGCACACAGACGTCTTTATGGCCGGGGGAACCGCAGCGATGTCTCCTTCCGTGTGATGTGGTTTGGGGAGGATAATGACGCCCGCACCCACTCGTTATGAGGCGTATAATTACGTGAATTAAAGGATCCAGGAGGAAAAATACAACTGTGCCGTCTGGTATAAATCTGTTTTGCCACATCAGGGCGGAGGCCGGGACGGACGGACAGACAGCATGGAGAGAAGAACATCTCCCAATCTCACACTGAGCACTTTATTTTTCTGTGCGCTCTCAGTGCTTGTGTACACGTGTGTGTGTGTGTGTGTGCGTGTGTGTGTATTTTGCGTCTCTTTGTGACTGAATCCTGACCGCTCCATCCTGCGCCTCATGTCGGCTTTTGTTTCAGCTGCAAAACTACAGAATGTATCACAATATGTACACACACACACACACACACACACACACACACACACACACACTAATTTATTCCAAAGGTAAATGAAAATTATTACAAAACGAGACGTATAGATTTAAGGTTTTTTTGCCTCCAGATATCACCCCCCCCCCTCCACTTCTTTCTATGGGTTTATGTTAAAGATATGGTGTCTGGAACAAAGGGACGTCACTAACCTGAAGCAGAGGATCACTGAGGCCACCATTGATGAGGCGATGCTACAGCCAACGTGGCAAGAAATCCAGCTCCGTCTCGATGTGCTTCCGGCAACTAATGGAGCCCATATAGAGGTGCATTAAATGAGGCAAAAAAAACAAATATATACGTCTCATTTTATAATAATTTTCACTTATCTTTTCATTTGCCTTTGGAATAAATGTTTGAAACTGTAAAGAGACTTTAAGGACAGTGTGTGTGTGTATGTGTGTGTGTATGTATACAGTATCTGACAGCAGTGAGTACATGTGAGTACACTTCTCAATGTATCCTTCCTGGAAAACCAGAGAAATCTCAATGTATCCTTCCTGGAAACTAGAGAAATCTCAATGTATCCTTCCTGGAAACTAGAGAAATCTCAATGTATCCTTCCTGGAAACTAGAGAAATCTCAATGTATCCTTCCTGGAAACGAGATGAATCTCAATGTGTCCTTCCTGGAAACGAGATAAATCTCAATGTGTCCTTCCTGGAAACGAGAGAAATCTCAATGTATCCTTCCTGGAAATGAGATAAATCTCAATGTATCCATCCGGGAAACGTGAGAAATATCAATGTATCCTTCCTGGAAACGTAAGAAATATCAATGTATCCTTCCTGGAAACGAGATAAATCTCAATGTATCCTTCCTGGAAAACCAGAGAAATCTCAATGTATCCTTCCTGGAAACGAGAGAAATTTCAATGTGTCCTTCCTGGAAACAAGATAAATCTCAATGTGTCATTCCTGGAAACGAGAGAAATCTCAATGTATCCTTCCTGGAAACTAGATAAATCTCAATGTGTCCTTCCTGGAAACGAGAGAAATCTCAATGTGTCCTTCCTGGAAACGAGAGAAATCTCAATATGTCCTTATTTATTTATTTATTTATAAAGGATTTTACCAGGAAGGATACATTGAGATTTCTCTCGTTTTCAACTATGTCCTGGGTTCAAGAACATTAAAATGTTACAGTTACAGAAATACAAAATAGTAAAATGCAAGATATTAAAAACAACTGGAAACATGAGAAATATCAATGTATCTGTCCGGGAAATGTGAGAAATATCAATGTATCCTTCATGGAAACGTGAGAAATATCAATGTGTCCTTCCTGGAAGCGAGAGAAATTTCAATGTGTCCTTCCTGGAAACGTGAGAAATTTCAATGTATCCTTCCTGGAAACGAGATAAATCTCAATGTGTCCTTCCTGGAAACTAGATAAATCTCAATGTATCCTTCCTGGAAACGAGATAAATCTCAATGTATCCTTCCTGGAAACGAGATAAATCTCAATGTATCCTTCCTGGAAACGTGAGAAATATCAATGTATCCTTCCTGGAAACGTGAGAAATCTCAATGTGTCCTTCCTGGAAAACCGGAGAAATCTCAATGTATCCTTCCTGGAAATGAGAAATCTCAATGTGTCCTTCCTGGAAATGAGAGAAATCTCAATGTATCCTTCCTGGAAATGAGAAATCTCAATGTGTCCTTCCTGGAAATGAGAGAAATCTCAATGTGTCCTTCCTGGAAATGAGAGAAATCTCAATGTATCCTTCCTGGAAATGAGAAATCTCAATGTGTCCTTCCTGGAAATGAGAAATCTCAATGTGTCCTTCCTGGAAATGAGAAATCTCAATGTGTCCTTCCTGGAAATGAGAGAAATCTCAATGTGTCCTTCCTGGAAATGAGAGAAATCTCAATGTGTCCTTCCTGGAAATGAGAGAAATCTCAATGTGTCCTTCCTGGAAATGAGAAATCTCAATGTGTCCTTCCTGGAAATGAGAAATCTCAATGTGTCCTTCCTGGAAATGAGAGAAATCTCAATGTGTCCTTCCTGGAAATGAGAAATCTCAATGTGTCCTTCCTGGAAATGAGAGAAATCTCAATGTGTCCTTCCTGGAAATGAGAGAAATCTCAATGTATCCTTCCTGGAAATGAGAAATCTCAATGTGTCCTTCCTGGAAATGAGAAATCTCAATGTGTCCTTCCTGGAAATGAGAAATCTCAATGTGTCCTTCCTGGAAATGAGAGAAATCTCAATGTGTCCTTCCTGGAAATGAGAGAAATCTCAATGTGTCCTTCCTGGAAATGAGAAATCTCAATGTGTCCTTCCTGGAAATGAGAAATCTCAATGTGTCCTTCCTGGAAATGAGAGAAATCTCAATGTGTCCTTCCTGGGAAAATACTTTATAAATAAATAAATCAGTTTTTTTCTGGCTGTAAGCGCTTCTGTGTTCCGCCCGCTAAAGGGTTAAACCCGCTCCCCGTCCCTAATCCATGGGGATTCAGAGATATTTCACGCCTATAGAAATGCCAGCGCTGAGACTTTGAGCGGCGAAAACTGTGGTGAATCAGCGATTCCCAGCCGCAGAGTAAACAATGACTGAGCCTCTTTCTGCAACGTCGTGGGAAACGCGGCTCAGGCTGATCCCCGCTGGCCGACGCGCCGGACCCCTCCGTGTAATCACTGGCCGCGTTACTCCTTCTTAAAGCGACACGTTCTATGACGAGGAGGAGGCTGGGGGTGACTCTAGCACACGGGTGACAGCCGACACATATTGCACTTTCCGCCCCGGACACAGAGTTCAGTCTGGGAAATGAGGTGGCCACAGGGCTACTGGTCTCCAAACACAATGAGCCATCCTCATGGAGACCTGCCCGGTCCATATCACGCTGCAGAGGCGGCACATCTTTCCTATAATCCTGGGTAATAGCCCTCACGCCCCCCCCCCCGGCTCACCCATATCTCACCCTAATAAATACAAGCGCTCAGACATATCATAGAGCAGTGAGGGGGGGACCTCAGCACCCCAGATGTTTCAGAACTACATGTCCCATGATGCTTAGTTACACTTCAGGCTGGCTGAGCACCATGGGGCGTGTAGTGCTGAAATATCTGGGTGCCAAGCTTCCCCATCACTGTCATAGGGTCACAGAACTCGCCGTGTTGTGATGTATGCAGAGCTCGCCGTGTTGTGATGTAAGCAGAGCTCGCCGTGTTGTGATGTAAGCAGAGCTCGCCGCGTTGTGATGTAAGCAGAGCTCGCCGTGTTGTGATGTAAGCAGAGCTCACCGCTTTGTGATGTAAGCAGAGCTCGCCGTGTTGTGATGTAAGCAGAGCTCGCCGCTTTGTGATGTAAGCAGAGCTCGCCGTGTTGTGATGTATGCAGAGCTCGCCGTGTTGTGATGTAAGCAGAGCTTGCCGTGTTGTGATGTATGCAGAGCTCGCCGTGTTGTGATGTAAGCAGAGCTTGCCGTGTTGTGATGTAAGCAGAGCTCGCCGTGTTGTGATGTAAGCAGAGCTCGCCGTGTTGTGATGTATGCAGAGCTTGCCGTGTTGTGATGTAAGCAGAGCTCGCCGCTTTGTGATGTAAGCAGAGCTCGCCGTGTTGTGATGTAAGCAGAGCTCGCCGCTTTGTGATGTAAGCAGAGCTCGCCGTGTTGTGATGTAAGCAGAGCTCGCCGTGTTGTGATGTAAGCAGAGCTTGCCGTGTTGTGATGTATGCAGAGCTCGCCGTGTTGTGATGTAAGCAGAGCTTGCCGTGTTGTGATGTAAGCAGAGCTCGCCGTGTTGTGATGTAAGCAGAGCTCGCCGTGTTGTGATGTATGCAGAGCTTGCCGTGTTGTGATGTAAGCAGAGCTTGCCGTGTTGTGATGTAAGCAGAGCTCGCCGCTTTGTGATGTAAGCAGAGCTCGCCGTGTTGTGATGTATGCAGAGCTTGCCGTGTTGTGATGTAAGCAGAGCTTGCCGTGTTGTGATGTAAGCAGAGCTCGCCGTGTTGTGATGTAAGCAGAGCTCGCCGTGTTGTGATGTAAGCAGAGCTCGTCATGGTGTGCACAGGATGGCGGCTCAGAGCAGTGAGAATGATGTGTCTGCAGAGCGTTGATGATGTCATTTTAATCCAGTTTAAGGTTTTCAATTAACAGGTGAAACTGAATAAGATTCATTGACTCCGCCCCCCCCCCCCCCCCCCCCGGTGTGAGACACGTTGCGGTATGTGAATGAGTCGATGCCAGGGCTGGTCTCCGATGCGAGCCGGTAAGCGCTCAGTCGCTCGCCTTTATGTTTTGAGAGAAAGAAGATGTTTTTGTGAATCCTCCAGCTGGAAAACAATGCGCCGCGCCAGCAACGTCACCTTCTCTGTGTGCGCATCCAATCACCTGCAACGAGCACCGGCTTCCTCCACCTCGTCCCTGGAACGCGAAGGCGCGATTATACCACAAAGCCAAACTTTACCGGCGTGCGGGTTAAATCCAGAATTATTACAGACACCGGGTTTTACTTCCCACCTATCGGCGCCCTCTCTCTGGGTCACATGATCACACGGCTGGAATTCACCCGACCATGATCTGATTTAATGATGATTTCTGTGTAAGATCATCGGAAATCAGGAGACGTTTCCTTTATTTCCATGTGATGTCATGATGTTTGACCACGGAGCGGACGCTGCACAGCACCGGCACCTTCATCCCCCGCCGCTCTCGCCAGTAAACGTGTGTGTATATATATAATGATACAGAGTGACAGTGAAAGGCGGCGTGAGATCATCTTATTCATCGTGTGATTTAACCCACACTCTCTGCAAAATATATATATATTCAAAATAGAAACATAGAAAATGTCGGCAGATAAGAACCTTTCGGCCCATCTAGTCGCCCAATTACATGGATACTTTACCTGGATTTATCTTTTGTTTAGGATAGCCTTATGCCTATCCCATGCCTGCTTAAATTCAATTACTGTTTTGGCCTCTACCACTTCTACTGGAAGACTGTTCCATGTATCCACCACCCTCTCAGTAAAATAATGCTTCCTGATGTTACTTTTAAACCTTTGCCCCTCTAATCTAAGACTATGTCCTCTTGTTTTGCTACTTTGTTTCCTTTTAAATATACTCCCTTCCTCTACCTTGTGGATTCCCTTTACGTATTTAAATGTTTCTATCATATCTCCTCTGTCTCGTCTTTTTTCCAAGCTGTACATGTTAAGATCATTAAGCCTTTCCTGGTAACTTTTCTCCTTCAAGCCGTACACCATTTTAGTAGCCCTTCTCTGAACTCTCTCTAAGATGTCTATATCCTTCTGGAGATACGGTCTCCAGTACTGCACACAGTACTCCAAGTGAGGTCTCACCAGTGCTCTGTACAGTGGCATGAGCACTTACCTTTTCCTACTGCTAATACCTCTCCCTACACAACCAAGCATTCTGCCAGCATTTCCAAGCATTCTGCCAGCATTTCCAAGCATTCTGCCAGCATTTCCTGCTGCTCTATTACATTGACTACTTACCCTTAGATCCTCTGAAATAATAACCCCTAAATCCCAACCCTCAGATGTATCAAATATTCTATATTCAGCCCTTGGGTTTTTACGTCCCAGGTGCATTATCTTGCACTTATCCACATTAAAACTCAATTGTCACAGCTCCCACCATTTTTTTAGTTTACCTAAATCATTTGTCATTTGGCTGATCCCTCCAGGAACGTCAACCCTGTTGCAAATCTTTGTGTCATCAGCAAAAAGACATACTTTTCCATTAATACCTTCTGCAATATCACTAATAAAAATATTAAAGAGAATGGGTCCAAGTACTGACCCCTGAGGTACCCCACTGGTAACACGACCTTGCGCCGAATAAACTCCATTTACCACAACCCTCTGTTGTCTGTCACTCAGCCACTGCCTAATCCATTCAACAATATTGGAATCCAAGCTCAAAGATTGCAATTTATTGATAAGCTTCTATGCGGAACAGCCCCGACAGACGCCTGAGCACCACAACAAACCTCAGGCCACACAGTGTACACACAACAAACCTCACGCCACACCGTGTACACACAACAAACCTCACGCCACACCGTGTACACACAACAAACCTCACGCGACCGACACCGTGTACACACTATAAACCTTGCACGATCGGCACGGTGTACACACTATAAACCTTGCACGATCAGTGCGGTGTCTGGTACACAATGTCACATTTCTGCATACTTCGTGTCTCGACCTGTGAATGTTTGGGATTTTGGAGTTTTATTTGTTCGCAGGGCTCGTGCTCCATATATACATCCAGTATATATACACATATCGGTCACGTTTTGATGCTGCGCCTCTGCAGACGGTGACCCGGGCCACATCCTGCGTCTCTGCCACAGTAATGGATACTTTCCCTTTATAGACATAAGAAAGAATCAATTTCTTGAAAATGTCAGCTTTGACGTCTCGGCGGCTAATTTACCCGAGAAAGGAGGAGAGCGAGCGATATGTCTCGAAACGCGTGGCCCAGGACGCTAATAACTCTCCATCACCCCCTGCGCTCGGCAGCGAGTGAAACTCCTGCATATTTTAACCCCCTGCTGACCAGGCTCCTGGTAATTTTGGTAGAGGATGATGGGAGGTCATTCATTCTCCATCAGACCGCGCACTGCCAGGTGGGGGGGGCGAGCAAGGACGAGCTGGATGCGTGGGGTTCCTGTGAGATCTCTGCGCTCATCCTTCCCGGAGCGGAATCCATGGATCCGGCATCTCCGGCTCAGTTTGTTACATTGTTTTTTTTTCAGCCATGCGGGGTCCCGGAATCTGGGGCAAAACCGCCAGGGTTTAAGCAGCTTCACCTTGAAAAGAGAATGAAAAATGGAGCGATCACCGCGACGGAGAATAAAGTGGCGCAGCGAGGAACCCGTCAGCACGCCGCGCATCTGGGACTTTAAAACACCCTCATTTTTCACGGTGTTCAGTCGGCCAAAGGTGATCCACGTGTAAAGAGCGTCTTCCATCAAAGCCACGAGACAGGCGAGTCACTTCACAGGGCCACGTCATCTGACGCGTTCCACCGCTGCCTCGTTACCAGGCCACGTGGAGGTGAGCGTCCAAGATCAGGGCAGGCAACGCGTGATGGAGACATTAGTGGCATTTATGCAGAAACCGGCATTTTTTTTATTTTACAGTTTTCATCATTCCCTGATTTACTCCATTCATTATCAAAGCAATAACGGCCAAAGCCCGAATCTGCCCAGAGCCTGGCGGCCTCGCTGTGCCGGCTGCCTCGCTGTGCCTGCGGCCTCGCTGTGCCGGCGGCCTCGCTGTGCCGGCGGCCTCGCTGTGCCGGCTGCCTCGCTGTGCCGGCTGCCTCGCTGTGCCTGCGGCCTCGCTGTGCCTGCGGCCTCGCTGTGCCGGCTGCCTCGCTGTGCCGGCGGCCTCGCTGTGCCTGCGGCCTCGCTGTGCCAGCGGCCTCGCTGTGCCAGCGACCTCGCTGTGCCGGCTGCCTCGCTGTGCCTGCGGCCTCGCTGTGCCAGCGGCATCGCTGTGCCGGCGGCCTCGCTGTGCCTGCGGCCTCGCTGTGCCTGCGGCCTCACTGTGCCGGCGTCCACGTTGTGACAGTGGCCTCGCTGTGATGGCGGCTTTGCCGTGCCGGCGGCCTCGCTGTGCCGGCGGCCTCGATGTGCCCGTGGCCTCGCTGTGCTGGTGGCCTCGCTGTGCCGACGGTCTCGCTGTGCAGCGGCCTCACTGTGCCGGCGTCCAGGTTGTGGCAGTGGCCTCGCTGTGACGGCAGCCTCGCTGTGACGGCGGCTTCGCTGTGCTGGCGGCCTCGATGTGTCCGTGGCCTCGCTGCGCCAGTGGCCTCGCTTTGCCGGCGGCCTCGATGTGCCGGCGGCCTCGATGTGCCCGTGGTCTCGCTGTGCCGGCGGCCTCGATGTGCCTGTGGCCTCGCTGTGACGGTGGTCTTGCTGTGCCCGTGGCCTCGCTGTGCCGGCGGCCTCGCTGTGCCAGCATCTCGTGCCGTACTCCCACCTTGCTTTACTTATACCCCATAAATACAATATGGGGGCACTTTCTAGCATTTTCTAAGGGTTTTGCAGCTTCTTATTTATCCTGGTTTTCTTGTATTTGTTTTATTTAATAATAAATGCTCTTTCAGGATTATTTACTATCGGGGGGTTCAGACCCTTCCTCCTCCTCCTCTTCCTCCTCTTCCTCTTCTTCCTCCTCTTCCTCCTCCTCCTCTTCCTCCTCCTCCTCCTCTTCCTCCTCCTCATTTAGAAAATATTATGGATTATTGGATCTTGTGTCTCCAACCTCATCCCGGTGTGAAATACAGACCCCCCCCCGTGATACATTTATTATTAAACAATGCCCCCTCATCTTTACACACAATGAGTAAACAACAATGACTCATTAGGAAACTTTAATATTCCGATTTATTTTCCCTCGTTAACTGGAAATTTCAGTTACAGAATTCAGCAAATGGTGTGTGTGTGTATACGTGTGTTTGTGTGTATACGTGTGTGTGTGTGTATACGTGTGTGTGTCTGTGTATACGTGTGTACGTGTGTGTCTGTGTATACGTGTGTGTGTCTATGTGTGTGTGTATGTGAGTGTGTGTATATGTGTGTGTCTATGTGTGTGTGTGTATACGTGTGTCTATGTGTGTGTGTGTATACGTGTGTTTGTGTGTATACGTGTGTTTGTGTGTATACGTGTGTGTGTGTGTGTATACGTGTCTGTGTCTGTGTATACGTGTGTACGTGTGTGTCTGTGTATACGTGTGTGTGTCTATGTGTGTATGTATGTGAGTGTGTGTATATGTGTGTGTGAGTGTATATATGTGTGTGTGTGTCTATGTGTGTGTGTGTATACGTGTGTCTATGAGTGTGTATATGTGTGTGAGTGTGTATATGTGTGTATATGTGTATGTGTGAGTGTATATGTGTGTGAGTGTATATATTTATTTATTTATAAAGGATTTTCCCAGGAAGGATACATTGAGATTTCTCTCGTTTTCAAGTATGTCCTGGGTTCAAGAACATTGAAGTGTTAGTTACAGAAATACAAAGTAATACAATGCAAGATATTAAAGAAAAACAACACAAATATACAGATTAACAGAAAATAATTATGTAGAAAATATAGTCACTACGTTACATGTTTACAGGTGCATTCTGTATATAGTCACTATGTTACATGTTTACAGGTACATTCTGTATATAGTCACTAGGTTACATGTTTACAGGTGCATTCTGTATATAGTCACTGTGTTACATGTTTACAGGTGCATTCTGTATATAGTCACTGGTTACATGTTTACAGGTGCATTCTGTATATAGTCACTAGGTTACATGTTTACAGGTGCATTCTGTATATAGTCACTGTGTTACATGTTTACAGGTGCATTCTGTATATAGTCACTATGTTACATGTTTACAGGTGCATTCTGTATATAGTCACTAGGTTACATGTTTACAGGTGCATTCTGTATATAGTCACTGTGTTACATGTTTACAGGTGCATTCTGTATATAGTCACTATGTTACATGTTTACAGGTGCATTCTGTATATAGTCACTATGTTACATGTTTACAGGTGCATTCTGTATAGTCACTGTGTTACATGTTTACAGGCGCATTCTGTATATAGTCACTATGTTACATGTTTACAGGTACATTCTGTATATAGTCACTGTGTTACATGTTTACAGGTGCATTCTGTATATAGTCACTATGTTACATGTTTACAGGTGCATTCTGTATATAGTCACTGTGTTACATGTTTACAGGTGCATTCCGTATTGAGGTATGTTAGTAAGGAGCTCTTGAGTGACTTTAGACTGGGGGAAGATTTGATGGTGTCTGGGAGGTTATTCCATATTTGCGGTGCTCTGTAGGAAAATGAGGACCGAGCCACTTTCTTTTTGTATTGTGGTATTGTAAGTAAGGTGCTGGTCCTGGATCGGAGGTTATAGGATGAGGGAACTGCTGGGGGAAGCAGTCTATTCAGGTAGGGTGGCAGCTTCCCAGAAATGCTCTTAAACACCAGGCTGGAAAGGTGAAGGGTGTGTCTGGATTCCAGCGATGGCCAGTTTAGCTCTTTTAACATGACACAATGGTGGGTCATGTAGTTACATTGTTGCGCAAAGCGGCAGAATGAGTTATACAATGTAGTAAGTTTATGAAGGTGTGTTTGCGGGGCGGCTGCATACACTACATCTCCGTAATCAATAGCCGGCATAAGCATTTGTTGCACAATCTGCTTTGTTACCGCGGGGCTCAGGCAGGATTTGTTTCTGTACAGGGCACCTAGTTTGGGGTAGAGTTTAGATGAGAGTTTTTCGATGTGGGGCCAAAGGATAGATTAGGGTCTAACCACATACCTAGATATTTGAGAGCAGTGACTGTGGTCAGCGTGCCATTTGATTTTGTCCCAACACATAGATGGGGATTTTGCAATTTGTGTAGTTTAGGTTTTGTTCCAAAGAGCATCGTTACAGTTTTGTCATTATTTAGAAAAAGTTTGTTGTGTTTGATCCACTTTTCTACCTCTGTGAATTGTTCTTGCAGCGCGGCCTCCAGCTGCGGGAGATTTGGTTTGCTGCTATAGGTTACAGTGTCGTCTGCGTACATGTGTACAGTTGAGGTTTTGCTGGTATAGATTATGGTGTCGTCTGCGTACATGTGTACATTTGAGGCTTTGCAGACATTGGGCAGATCATTTATGAATATTGTGAATAGCAGGGGGCCGAGTATCGAGCCTTGGGGTACACCGCACGTGACTGGGAGCGGGAGGGAGGAGCTGCCAGAAATGGACACATATTGCGACCGATCAGACACATTTGATTGAAACCAGGTTAACGTGCGATCACCTATACCAGAGTTTTTAAGTTTTTCTAATAAGATGCCATGGTCTACTGTGTCAAAGGCCTTGGCAAAATCAAGGAAGATGCTCCAGTTAGGTTTCCTTGTTCCATCCCAGCCTGGATATCATTGCAGACTTTTAAAAGGGCGGTTGTAGTTGAGTGATTTGGACGAAAGCCGGATTGATCCGGGGTTAAGTAGTTCCAATATTGATAATAATCACGTAATTGTGTGTAGACGCATTTTTCCAAGACTTTTGACATTACAGGGAGCAGTGATATCGGACGGACAAAGTCCAGCTGGATGAGGGTAATGAGCTGCTCTCTGCAAGGGCCTGCTGCAAACACTGACTGAGTTTGGGGTGTGTGCTGGAAGAGAAATCAAGATTGCTATGTGTGTATGTGTATATGTGTGAGTGTGTGTGTGTATGTGTGTGTATATGTGTGTGTGTGGTATATGTGTGAGTGTATATGTGAAGCAGAGCTAACACTCTAAGGTCTTAAAATAAAGTAATAATAATAAAGTATAGAAATCAGGTCAGCTGATCCTGGTGAAAGCCGGACGCGGGAACTGAAACGTTGACGTTTTAAACATGATTTAAATAAAATGTTTGGGTTTTTAACTGTAAGGCTTTAGAGTGCAAGCTCTGCTCCACTTTCTATCATCTCCAGCTGAGCGCCGGCTGATTGTCTTATGCACAGTCCTTGAATGTGTGCGTGTGTGTTCGTGTGTGTGTTTGCGTGTGTGTGTTTGCGTGTGTGTGTTTGCGTGTGTGTGTTTGCATGTGTGTGTGTGTGTGTGTGTGTGTGTTCGTGTGTTTGTGTGTGTGTGTGTGTTCGTGTGTGTGTTTGCGTGTGTGTGTTTGCATGTGTGTGTGTTCGTGTGTGTGTGTGTGTTTGTGTGTGTGTTCGCCCCCTTGTTATGGTTCAGCGCTCGGCCCTTTAATAAATATCTTCTTTTAAGTGAATTAATGGGAATATGATTTTTCAGACGCATTTTTCGCTTCAGACTTGCGTATCTCACCGTCTCTCGTTTTTTTTTCTGCTGCTTTTTAGTTTTATCGTAAGTAACACGTTTCCGCCTGGTTTTGATTGAGCGCGGATCAAACGGAAGCGGCGGCGGGTGGAAAAGCCGTACGGAAGCCTTTTAATTTCCTGCCTTTTATAAAAGCCATTTAGGAGATTTCACGTTTTATTTATAACTGGAAATAATCAATAATAATTTGCGCTCGGGCTGGAAATAATAATATTCCTATTGTCAGAATCTCTGATTAATTGCTATAATTATAGTGGGCTGGCGGGCGTCCCCCCCCCCCCCCGCGAACACGGAAACTGGCCCCGAGGTCTGCAGGGACTTTCCATTTACAGCATGGAACAATGTGTATATATGTATATATATCTGGGTAAAAAGCACCGGCCCTTTAACACGTTCCTCCCTCATTATCGGCTTTATACTGTTACCTGCGCGTAGCGTCACTTCTGTATTGATTAGAAATCAGTCTGACGCGCTTTGCGGCCGTAATGTCTGTAAGTCACTGACTTTTTCAATTTGCGTGCACCCCTCCCCCACTTTCTCAAGTAGGATATTTTATGCGGATCCTTTGTACTCAGGGTTAAATAATACACGCGTTTCGATGCACCGTGGGTGATAATTAATGCACGTTACATTGTTACACGCTCTTTAATTGTTTACAATTTAAGTCAATAATCAGGCTTGCAGGTGACTGTGCTGCACCAGGATGTGTGAAACGCGTTGGAAAAATCTGTCTCTTTATTATATCCCTATGTGTCAATGCTGGCTGGCTTTGGGATCCAGTACATTGTAAAACTACATGTCCCATGATGCACTGCGAGCCTCAAGACTGTCTGAACATCATGCAGGTCTGAGGTTAAACACCAATGTTTATATTTATAAACAACAATGTAATATACACACAGACATACATATATACATATTATTCCAGTGGAAAGGTTGCACTCGACCTGGACAAACAATAACAGCAGGTGCATCTAAGACAATAATACAATATCCAAAAAAGAGCGCTCCATAAAAATGACCACGTCATCCATCACTCCATTTAAAAAAAAGAAAATCACTATTTTTTAAGAACATTCAAATCGCCTGAGAATAAATGATGGGAATTTAATTCACAAAATATGATCATACTTTGCTTACGCTGTCACAGTCGTCAATGTATCCCATTGTTGACGAGGTTCTATAGTTGATGGGATACATTGACGATTGTGACAGCGTAAGCAAAGGATGATCATATTTTGTGAATTAAATTCCCATCATATATTCTTTTTTTAAATGGAGTGATGGATGAATGTGGTCATTTATATGGAGCGCTCTTTTTTTATATATATTAGGGTTATTCAGAGAGAGGTGAAAACCAGAAGAATGACTGGAGAAGTGAAAATTCTTTTCTCCTGTCATTCTCCTAGTTTTCACCTTTCTCTGAATAACCCTGATAATGTGTAAAACTAAAATAAGTGTGAGAACACACGCACTGTCCCGCAATTAGCACTTAGCATCTCACACGTAACACAAACACACACTGAAATCTGAGGTGTTTATGTACAGTCAGGTGCAGAAATATTGGGACATGGACACAATTGTAACATCTTTGGCTCTATACACCACCACAATGGAGTTGGAATGAAACAAACACAATGTGCTTTAACTGCAGACTGTCAGCTTTAATTTGAGGGTATGTACATCCAACTCAGGTGAACGTGTAGGACTTACAGCAGTTTGCAGATGTGCCCCCACTTGTTAAGGGACCAAAGGTAATGGGACAGAATAATAATCATAAATCAAACTTTCCCTTCTTAATACTTGGTTACAAATCCTTTGCAGTCAATCACAGCCTGAAGTCTGGAACGCATAGACATCACCAGACGCTGGGTTTCATCCCTGGTGATGCTCTGCCAGGCCTCTACTGCAACTGTCTTCAGTTCCTGCTTGTTCTTGGGGCATTTTCCCTTCAGTTTTGTCTTCAGCAAGTGAAATGCAGCTCAATGGGATTCAGGTCAGGTGATTGACTTGGCCATTGCATAACATTCCACTTCTGTCCCTTCAAAAACTCTTTGCTTGCTTTTGCAGTATGCTTTGGGTCATTGTCCATCTGCGCTGTGAAGCGCCGTCCAATGAGTTCTGCAGCATTTGGCTGAATGTGAGCAGATAATATTGCCCGAAACACTTCAGAATTCATCCTGCTGCTTTTGTCAGCGTCACATCATCAATAAATACAAGAGAACCAGTTCCATTGGCAGCCATACATGCCACGCCATGACACTACCACCACCATGCTTCACTGATGAGGTGGATGCTTAGGATCATGAGCAGTTCCTTTCCTTCTCCATACTCTTCTCTTCCCATCACTCTGGTACAAGTTGATCTTGGTCTCATCTGTCCATATGATCTTGTTCCAGAACTGTGAAGGCTTTGTTAGGTGTTGTTTGGCAAACTCTAATCTGGCCTTCCTGTTTTTGAGGCTCACCAATGGTTTACATCTTGTGGTGAACCCTCTGTATTCACTCTGGTGAAGTCTTCTCTTGATTGTTGACTTTGACACACATACACCTACCTCCTGGAGAGTGTTCTTGATCTGGCCAACTGTTGTGAAGGGTGTTTTCTTCACCAGGGAAAGAATTCTTCGGTCATCCACCACAGTTGTTTTCCGTGGTCTCCCGGGTCTTTTGGTGTTGCCGAGCTCACCGGTGCGTTCCTTCTTTTTGAGAATGTTCCAAACAGTTGTTTTGGCCACGCCTAATGTTCTTGCTATCTCTCTGATGGGTTTGTTTTGTTTCTTCAGCCTAATGATGGCTTGCTTCACTGATAGTGACAGCTCTTTGGATCTCATCTTGAGAGTTGACAGCAACAGATTCCAAATGCAAATAGCTCACTTGAAATGAACTCTGGGCCTTTTATCTGCACATTGTAATTGGGGTAATGAGGGAATATCACACACCTGGCCATGGAGCAGCTGAGATGCCAATTGTCCCATTACCTTTGGTCCCTTAACAAGTGGGGGCACATCTGCAAACTGCTG
The DNA here is from genome assembly GCA_009667805.1 of Leptobrachium leishanense. NCBI lineage: Eukaryota > Metazoa > Chordata > Amphibia > Anura > Megophryidae > Leptobrachium > Leptobrachium leishanense. Next base: position 49,889 of record RXON01005228.1, read on the forward strand.
TAAGTCCTACACCGTTCACCTGAGTTGGATGTACATACCCTCAAATTAAAGCTGACAGTCTGCAGTTAAAGCACATTGTGTTTGTTTCAATCCAACTCCATTGTGGTGGTGTATAGAGCCAAAGATGTTACAATTGTGTCCAAGTCCCAATATTTCTGGACCTGACTGTAGATATGTGGATTTTATCAATCTACAATAAATCCTATATAGCAACGTAAACATACAGTATGTCTGAACACAAGCTTTATGGCGTGAAGGAACAATGGGAACTCAGTTTCCTCCTCAAAATAATGGAGGGTCTGTGTTCCCACGAGTTCCCCCTGGACCTGACCCCTCGTGGTTCCCATTGAACCCACCCATACCTGTGATTGCAGAGGCGGCCGCGTTCAGAATGTTTCCAGCTCGGGACACAATGTTTCTCCTCTCGGCCCCCCACGTCCCCCCAGATCTCAGCTCTCATTATTTTCCAAACCCACTTCAGAAACAACATAAAGCGCGAGCGTCACGTCTGAAAGCTCCATCATGCGCCATCGTTATAAATGTGAGAAACAAACAAAATCCCCCAAAATGTGTCATTTTAATTGAGCGGCGAAAAGTGAAACGGACGACAGGATAGACTTGGCGCTGACTAAGCGACTCGCCGATACGGCAATGGCCGGCGCTCTAAATCCACGTGTCAAACCCGGCCGACTTTGATCCACGTTATTATCACGGCTTATTGTTTGGAAAAAAGCAGGACAGAAGAAATGTCAAGCGGAGAAAGGTGATTACAAGACGCACAACGTCTCCCCTGACACACACACAGCTCGAGGAACGCTTATTTATTGTATCTTTGTGTGACAAATGCTGATATTTCTGTATTAAGATGTAAGTCAGACATGGGGCGCGCCACGGACTCTAGATCAATAGCTAATTCAATGGAGCTTAAAGCCTGTATTTCTCTTTTAGCACCGGCCGCCGCCGCGCTCCATTAAAATTCCTCATCGGAGCAGAGGCTTCACTTATAACACAAGCATAAACCACCAAGACGCAACAATGTATCCAACACGTCAGTCACTGATTGTCAACTTTCCTTCCGTATATTTATACCAAATCTCAGGAACAATATTTATTTACATTAAGATTTACACGCGGGAGGTTTAATGCTGTGCAGCTCTGTTATACACCCGCACACCCCGAATATATGGAGCAGCCCCATAAAAGATACCCACACACCCTGAATATATGGAGGAACCCCTAAAAACACACCCACACACCCTGAATATATGGAGGAACCCCTAAAAACACACCCACACACCCTGAATATATGGAGGAACCCCTAAAAACACACCCACACACCCTGAATATATGGAGGAGCCCCTAAAAACACACCCACACACCCTGAATATATGGAGGAGCCCCTAAAAACACACCCACACCCTGAATATATGGAGGAACCCCTAAAAACACACCCACACCCTGAATATATGGAGGAGCCCCTAAAAAACACCACCCGCACACCCTGAATATATGGAGGAGCCCCTAAAAACACACCCACACACCCTGAATATATGGAGGAGCCCCTAAAAACACACCCACACACCCTGAATATATGGAGGAGCCCCTAAAAAGACACCCACACACCCTGAATATATGGAGGAGCCCCTAAAAAGACACCCACACACCCTGAATATATGAATATATGGAGGAACTCCTAAAAACACTCCCTCACACCCTGAATATATGGAGGAACCCCTAAAAACACACCCACACACCCTGAATATATGGAGGAGCCCCTAAAAAGACACCCACACACCCTGAATATATGGAGGAGCCCCTAAAAACACACCCTCACACCCTGAATATATGGAGGAACCCCTAAAAATACACCCGCACACCCTGAATATATGGTGGAGCCCCTAAAAATACACCCGTGCACCCTGAATATATGGAGGAACCCCTAAAAAGACACCCACACACCCTGAATATATGGAGGAACTCCTAAATACACACCCTCACACCCTGAATATATGGAGGAACCCCTCAAAAACACAACCACACACCCTGAATATATGGAGGAACCCCTAAAAAGACCCCCACATACCCTGAATATATGGAGGAATCCCTAAAAACACACCCGCACACCCTGAATAATATGGAGGAACCCCTAAAAAGACACCCGCACACCCTGAAATATGATGAAGCCCCTAAAACACACCCGCACACCCTGAATATATGGAGGAACCCCTAAAAAGACACCCGCACACCCTGAATATATGGTGGAGCCCCTAAAAATACACCCGTGCACCCTGAATATTTGGAGGAGCCCCTAAAAACACACCCGCACACCCTGAATATATGGAGGAACCCCTAAAAACAACACCACACACCCAAATATGGAGGAACCCCTAAAAACACACCTTGAATAATATGGAGGAACCCCTAAAAAGACCCCCACACACCCTGAATATATGGAGGAATCCCTAAAAACACACCCGCACACCTGAATATATGGAGGAACCCCTAAAAAGACACCCCGCACAGCACCCTGAATATATGGAGGAGCCCCTAAAAACACACCCGCACACCCTGAATATATGGAGGAACCCCTAAAAAGACACCCGCACACCCTGAATATATGGTGGAGCCCCTAAAAATACACCCGTGCGCCCTGAATATTTGGAGGAGCCCCTAAAAACACACCCGCACACCCTGAATATATGGAGGAACCCCTAAAAACACACCCACACACCCTGAATATATGGAGGAACCCCTAAAAACACACCTTGAATATATGTAGGAACCCCTAAAAACACACCCACACACCCTGAATATATGGAGGAACCCCTAAAAAGACACCCGCACACCCTGAATATATGGAGGAACCCCTAAAAACACACCCACACACCCTGAATATATAGAGGAGCCTCTAAAAATACACCACACACCCTGAATATATGGAGGAACCCCTAAAAAGGACACCCGCACACCCTGAATATATATTGTGAGCCCCTAAAAATACACCCGCGCACCCTGATATTATATGGAGGAACCCCTAAAAATACACCCACACACCCTGAATATAGAGGAGCCTCTAAAAATACACCCACACACCCTGAATATATGGAGGAGCCCCTAAAAACACACCCACACACCCTGAATATATGGAGGAGCCCCTAAAAACACACCCGCACACCCTGAATATATGGAGGAACCCCTAAAAACACACCCACACACCCTGAATATATGGAGGAGCCCCTAAAACACACACCCGCACACCCTGAATATATGGAGGAACCCCTAAAAACACACCCGCACACCCTGAATATATGGAGGAGCCCCTAAAAAGACACCCGCACACCCCGAATATAGGGAGCCCCTAAAAAAGACAACCCGCACACCCTGAATATATGGAGGAACCCCTAAAAAGACACCCGCACACCCCGAATATATGGAGGAGCCCCTAAAAACACACCCGCACACCCTGAATATATGGAGGAACCCCTAAAAAGACACCCGCACACCCTGAATATATGGAGGAGCCCCTAAAAACACACCCGCACACCCTGAATATATGGAGGAGCCCCTAAAAAGGCACCCACACACCCTGAATATATGAAGGAACCACTAAAAACACACCCACACACCCTGAATATATGGAGGAACCCCTAAAAACACACCTTGAATATATGGAGGAACCCCTAAAAACACGCCCACACACCCTGAATATATGGAGGAACCCCTAAAAACATGCCCTGAATATATGGAGGAGCCCCTAAAAACACACCCGCACACCCTGAATATATGGAGAACCCCTAAAAACACACCCACACCCTGAATATATGGAGGAGCCCAAAAACACACCCTGAATATATGGAGGAACCCCTAAAAAGACACCCGCACACCCTGAATATATGGAGGAACCCCTAAAAACACACCCGCACAACCTGAATATATGGAGGAGCCCCTAAAAAGACACCCACACACCTGAATATATGGAGGAACCCCTAAAAACATGCCCTGAATATATGGAGGAGCCCCTAAAAAACACCCACAACACCCTGAATATATGGAAGAACCCCTAAAAAACACACCCTGAATATATGGAGGAACCCCTAAAAACACACCCACACCCTGAATATATGGAGGAGCCCCTAAAAAACACCCGCACACCTGAATATATGGAGGAACCCCTAAAAAACACACCCGCACACACCTGAATATATGGAGGAGCCCCTAAAAACACACCCTGAATATATGGAGAACCCCTAAAAAGACACCCGCACACCTGAATATATGGAGGAACCCCTAAAAACACACCCGCACACCCTGAATATATGGAGGAGCCCCTAAAAAGACACCCACACACCCTGAATATATGGAGGAACCCCTAAAAACATGCCCTGAATATATGGAGGAGCCCCTAAAAAGACACCCACACACCCTGAATATATGGAAGAAGCCCTAAAAACACACCCTGAATATATGAAGGAGCCCCTAAAAACACACCCACACCCTGAATATATGGAGGAGCCCCTAAAAACACGCCCTGAATATATGGAGGAGCCCCTAAAAACACGCCCTGAATATATGGAGGAGCCCCTAAAAACACACACCCTGAATATATGGAGGAACCCTAAAAAGACACCCGCACACCCTGAATATATGGAGGAACCCCTAAAAACAACACCCGCACACCCTGAATATATGGAGGAGCCCCTAAAAAGACACCCACACACCCTGAATATATGGAGGAACCCCTAAAAACATGCCCTGAATATATGGAGGAGCCCCTAAAAAGACACCCACACACCCTGAATATATGGAAGAACCCCTAAAAACACACCCTGAATATATGGAGGAACCCCTAAAAACACACCCACACCCTGAATATATGGAGGAGCCCCTAAAAACACACCCGCACACCCTGAATATATGGAGGAACCCCTAAAAACACACCCGCACACCCTGAATATATGGAGGAGCCCCTAAAAACACACCCTGAATATATGGAGGAACCCCTAAAAAGACACCCGCACACCCTGAATATATGGAGGAACCCCTAAAAACACACCCGCACACCCTGAATATATGGAGGAGCCCCTAAAAAGACACCCACACACCCTGAATATATGGAGGAACCCCTAAAAACATGCCCTGAATATATGGAGGAGCCCCTAAAAAGACACCCACACACCCTGAATATATGGAAGAAGCCCTAAAAACACACCCTGAATATATGAAGGAGCCCCTAAAAACACACCCACACCCTGAATATATGGAGGAGCCCCTAAAAACACGCCCTGAATATATGGAGGAGCCCCTAAAAACACGCCCTGAATATATGGAGGAGCCCCTAAAAACACACCCTGAATATATGGAGGAGACCCTATAAGGGCAGACATGGACCTAACATAGTGAATGATCCTCCCATAGGAAGCTGGTCTGGAGACATTTGACCTGGTGGGATGATCCATGGAAGATAAAGATTGGGAGCTCAGGAGGATGTGGCGGCGCCTGAAGCTGTAGCGTAGGATAGTTAATGGTGTTTATTTGTGGGACCGGTTGCCTCGTTTTGGGAATAAATGGGTTAATGGAGGACACTGGGCTGTACGTGTGTATTACAGGCAGTAATGACTCGCGGCCGTTCGGTGATGGAGATGATAAGCCGCCCCGGGGATATTACACATTAAATATCGCGCGGCCTCTCGCTGGAAATAGAAATCACACTTTGTAATTTGCCTTTATCAGTTTCCCCCACAAGCTCCGCTCCCTTATCGCAGAGACATACATATATTCCTCTATTACCGCCATGTGCTCGGGTTTGCGGCAGGATCAGTACCCCGTATCATGTCCGCCCGGGGGAACAGATGCTGAAATCTGGCGCCGGCTCCGTCACAATGAGGAGAAGTGGAAATAAAGGCGGTTATGGATGGAGAGCCCTTTACCTCCTACAAGCGCCACGTTTATTTTTCCTGAAAGCCGGTGCTCAGCGGAAACTCCGGATTCCGTGTCCTCAGCCGCCCCGCGGGAGCTTTGGAGAGCTGCCGAGAAAGTGCGCCGAATTACAGGCCAGAGGACGACACTGCGGGCGGAAATAATGACGGCGTTTTGTGAGTGCGTAGAGCTCCGATCTCACCCAGAGTTTCTTGGAAAATTCTGGTAAAATGTGTCCGGCACAATGTGTCGCCGCCGGCTCCGGCAACTGGTGGATTTTTCAGATTTCTCATTCCTTGCCATTAAAATGTGATGAAATCCCAATCCTGATTCTGTGTCAGCGCGGCCCGACCAGCAGGGGGAGCACGAGGATCCTCTACTGATACTCGGTGCTCGGCATAAAGCTTTGCTGTCGGCACAGATTCCTGATTGACAAGTATCGAGTGAAAGAGGCGATCGGTTTACCAGCACAATGCACGGCTATACTGCTCCCTGTATGGAGCTTTATGATGTGCAGAGCTCCCTGTATGGAGCTTTATGGAGCGCAGAGCTCCCTGTATGTATCTTTATGTTGCGCAGAGCTCCCTGTATGGATATTTATGGTGCGCAGAGCTCCCTGTATGGATCTTTATGGTGCGCAGAGCTACCTGTATGGATCTTTATGGTGCGCAGAGCTCCCTGTATGGATCTTTATGGTGCGCAGAGCTCCCTGTATGGATCTTTATGGTGCGCAGAGCTCCCTGTATGGATCTTTATGGTGCGCAGAGCTCCCTGTATGGATCTTTATGGTGCGCAGAGCTCCCTGTATGTATCTTGATGGTGGGCAGAGCTCCCTATATGGATCTTTATGATGCGCAGAGCTCCCTGTATGAATCTGTATGGTGCGCAGAGCTCCTTGTATGGAGCTTTATGGTGCGCAGAGCTCCTTGTATGGAGCTTTATGGTGCGCAGAGCTCCTTGTATGGAGCTTTATGGTGCGCAGAGCTCCCTGTATGGAGCTTTATGGTGCGCAGAGCTCCCTGTATGTATCTTTATGGTGCGCAGAGCTCCCTGTATGGAGCTTTATGGTGCGCAGAGCTCCCTGTATGTTGTTCCATTGAGGGTTATGGCTCTTATAGAGAATGCATTATCTCTGTATTTAGCGTCACTCGGTGTCTGTCCGGTCAGTCGGGGGTTAATGTGTTTATTGGTGGAAGCGCAGATCGGAACATATTGCCGTTTCCTATAAAGCCTTTTACAGCCACAAATTACACGTCTGAGCGTTTCCTTCACTCGTTTCTTCCCAGAAGCTTAAAACCCCGTTTTTTTATACATATATATATTTTGCTCGTCTCTCCGGCAGACCTCGGCGGACGCCTGTAATTACCGGGACACAAAGTCAATGCGCGTCTATGGGAGATAAATAACTCGAGTTAACCCTTAACGTGCGCACAGAAGGAGACATGAGGTGAAAAGCTCCCGGCACTGGAAAAGCCAGGGAAAATGCTCTGAATATTCCAGAAGAAATATGAGAGATACCAAATAATGCAAAATCCATTCCACGGGCAGAAAACGGACACATGAAGATATGGACGGACGGGTGACTAGACGGACAGACGGACGGACAGATGACTAGACTGACTAATAGAATGGACAGACGGACAGATGACTAGACTGACTAATAGACGGACAGACGGATGGGTGACTAGACTGACTAATAGATGGACAGACGGATGGGTGACTAGACTGACTAATAGACGGACAGACGGATGGGTGACTAGACTGACTAATAGATGGACAGACGGATGGATGACTAGACTGACTAATAGATGGACAGACGGACGGACAGATGACTAGACTGACTAATAGATGGACAGACGGACGGACGGACATATGACTAGACTGACTAATAGATGGACAGATGGACAGATGGACGGACGGACAGATGACTAGACTGACTAATAGATGATGGACAGACGGACGGACGGACAGATGACTAGACTGACTAATAGATGGACAGACGGACGGACGGACAGATGACTAGACTGACTAATAGACGGACAGACGGATGGGTGACTAGACGGACAGACGGATGGGTGACTAGACTGACTAATAGATGGACAGACGGACGGACAGATGACTAGACTGACTAATAGATGGACGGACGGACGGACAGATGACTAGACTGACTAATAGATGGACAGACGGACGGACAGATGACTAGACCGACTAATGGACAGACGGACGGACAGATGACTAGACTGACTAATAGATGGACAGACGGACGGACAGATGACTAGACTGACTAATAGATGGACAGACGGACGGACAGATGACTAGACTGACTAATAGATGGACAGATGACTAGACTGACTAATAGATGGACAGACGGGCGGACAGATGACTAGACAGACGGACAGATGACTAGTGAACAACAAATACGTAACTGGCGGCGCGATGACAGTCGCTGTAGGATCTTGTGGTGGTTCTCTTATGTAATACCGTCCACATATGTTATGAAAAACAAAGAAAATACAATAGTGTAGACGAAGTATAATAGTGGATACAGTGAATATTATGTTATTCCCACTCACAAAAGGAGAGCCCCAACACTGGCTCTGAGCGGGTCAGCGCATGTGGTCATTGGTTCCCTTCTGAAGGAGGAGACCTGCAACCTTCAGTGATGATGGTTCGCTTCCAATTTCGATATATGAAGAAACATGTGGAAAGAAGAGAAACTCCCTTGCGTAGGTCTGTTGAACACACAGTAAAGTACTGATGAAGGAATTGCACTCACGTGTGTTGGAGCTTAAAGCCAAGCTCTGGGATCAATCGCCTGTGGACTTATTGAAGGAAAAGCCCATAGAAACCTCTTTAGTCAGCAAAAACACCAGGGACTGATGCAAAGAAAATTTAATTTGACATAAAAACAAAATAAAATGAATAAAATACAAAATCTGGCACAGCAGTATACCAAGACGCGTTTCGCCACACAATGTGGCTTCCTCAGTCGGTTTACGACTGAGGAAGCCACATTGTGTGGCGAAACGCGTCTGGGTATACTGGCTGTGCCAGATTTTGTATTTTATTCATTTTATTTTGTTTTTATGTCAAATTAAATTTTCTTTGCATCAGTCCCTGGTGTTTTTGCTGACTAAAGAGGTTTCTATGGGCTTTTCCTTCAATAAGTCCACAGGCGATTGATCCCAGAGCTTGGCTTTAAGCTCCAACACACGTGAGTGCAATTCCTTCATCAGTACTTTTACTGTGTGTTCAACAGACCTACGCAAGGGAGTTTCTCTTCTTTCCACATGTTTCTTCATATATCGAAATTGGAAGCGAACCATCATCACTGAAGGTTGCAGGTCTCCTCCTTCAGAAGGGAACCAATGACCACATGCGCTGACCCGCTCAGAGCCAGTGTTGGGGCTCTCCTTTTGTGAGTGGGAATAACATAATATTCACTGTATCCACTATTATACTTCGTCTACACTATTGTATTTTCTTTGTTTTTCATAACATATGTGGACGGTATTACATAAGAGAACCACCACAAGATCCTACAGCGACTGTCATCGCGCCGCCAGTTACGTATTTGTTGTTCATTGTTCACTGGTTTGGGGGAAACCACTGATTGCTGGTTGGCTTTGGAGATTTGGTGGCGGTACAGGCGGGGGCGCCTACCACTTTGGTTGTATTGGACAGATGACTAGACTGACTAATAGATGGACAGACGGACGGACAGATGACTAGACGGATAAATACAATGAATGTTGTCAGCATTGTCGGCTCACACGGCTTAGGCCAGATGTGACGATAGAAGATATGTAGGGCTGAAACAGATCTCTAAAATGCGACCTGGACCCATCTGTCAAAGCTGCTTTCTTGCCAGACCCCCCGTTCCCCCCCCAGCCGTCCTTTGTGCCTTCCTCCAGTCCTCAGATGAAGTTTAATGATGGGGACACGTAGAGAGCCTGCTAGCATCCCCAGAAATAAGACGAGGTTTTCAGGGTCAAAATGACACTGGTTTTATTGGGAACGGCAGAGATATTTATGCAGTCAAACGGGGGTTTTTTACGTACACAAAACCTTGCCTAGAAAATGTTGTGAGGGATCCACATGTTACTGTTCCTTCTGCTTCTCGGAGACATAATTCGACTAGGACAGATAATGGGATAAATATTCGCTCACCATTCCTAGACGAGACAGGACAATGACAATTGTTAATGGCAAACAGATTACAGTCTAAAACAATAGATAATGGGGCAGTGTTTGCCTGAAAAAAGATTTAAAAAACTACTCCGATATAAACAGATATTAACACATTCCCGAGAGCAATCCTATCAGCAGATACCAGCAGATACAATAGACAACAACATTATTCTTACATAACACAGATTCCACAAACCCTGCACACGAGAGGACGAGGAAATAATATAGAGCATCCAGCCTATGCACCCCATGTCACAAGGACAATAAGACGTGGCACTGCCCCTTACTTTGACCAAGTGCAACGATTTACGTCCAGGGCAGGAGGGCAGATCCCGAGACTGCGGCAAGAGAGGCCACGATCAGACTCCTTATACACATGTGACGCAGCACATGGGTTTATGACCCACAGCGACTAGGGGTGTAGTAGTTTGGCTGCTGGAGGTTAGATCTGTAGGAACATCCCTGGATCTCACAGGCGCGGGTCAGAACATTTTCTAGACCCTGGATCCAGAATCTCAGAATTTGACGTGTCCTCGGGGGGGGGGGGGGTCAGCAATCAGACCCTCGTTAGGACATCGGTTCCTGATTAGAATTCGGACCAGAATTCCAGAGGCGGATTGATAATCCCTGCGTGGCCGGAGCGCTGGATGAGAATGTTAAAGCGGCCGTTCTCTGCGCATTCCTTGGACAGGCGCCTTCCTTTCTTGCTTTGTGCCTTTGCTGAATAATTGAAGCGCCTGTTGTGTCCATCTGTTCTCATGTCCATGCATCATCTTCTGGCTCTCCACACACCGGGCCCCGGGAGCGCAGACATAGCTAGCATTTTAACGATTTCCTCCCGAGCGCCGAGCCCGGGCCTCTCCGGTACGGAGGGAGGGGGGAGCGGAACGCTCCCCGTCTTTCATGTGACACCTTCTTCCAAAGCGTCTTATAAATTCTTCATCATTGTTGTCGCATAATAAGCTCAAATGAGGAGATAACGATGATTGGAAACGTTGTTTACCCAAACATGATGAATATTTAAATGTCACATCTTAAAGCGTAAATTGTCACATTTCCTCGTGTGAAACCTTTGGGAACGTTAACCCTTCACGCGCACAGGATCAAAATATTATTCTAAGACTTGTGTCGCTTGCGTCCTAGAAAATCTCAGAAGCTGCAGAAAAATGGACAGAACCTTCATATTTACCCATATCCGTCCAGATTAAGACGTTCCCCGTGTGAGGACATAGTTAAATCTTCCGCCAGTCTAATGTCCCTTAAGAGATCCCTATTAACATACCTCAATACAGAATGCACCTGTAAACATGTAACACAGTGACTATATACAGAATGTGCCTGTAAACATGTAACACAGTGACTATATACAGAATGCGCCTGTAAACTTGTAACATAGTGACTATATACAGAATGCACCTGTAAACATGTAACACAGTGACTATATACAGAATGTGCCTGTAAACATGTAACATAGTGACTATATACAGAATGCACCTGTAAACATGTAACACAGTGACTATATACAGAATGCACCTGTAAACATGTAACACAGTGACTATATACAGAATGCACATGTAAACATGTAACAGTGACTATATACAGAATGCGCCTGTAAACATGTAACACAGTGACTATATACAGAATGCACCTGTAAACATGTAACAGTGACTATATACAGAATGCACCTGTAAACATGTAACAGTGACTATATACAGAATGCACCTGTAAACATGTAACATAATGACTATATACAGTATGCACCTGTAAACATGTAACATAGTGACTGTATACAGAATGTGCCTGTAAACATGTAACACAGTGACTATATACAGAATGCGCCTGTAAACATGTAACACAGTGACTATATACAGAATGCACCTGTAAACCTGTAACACAGTGACTATATACAGAATGCACCTGTAAACATGTAACATAGTGACTATATACAGATTGCACCTGTAAACATGTAACACAGTGACTATATACAGAATGCACCTGTAAACATGTAACACAGTGACTATATACAGAATGCGCCTGTAAACATGTAACACAGTGACTATATACAGAATGCACCTGTAAACATGTAACGGTGACTATATACAGAATGCACCTGTAAACATGTAACATAGTGACTATATACAGAATGTGCCTGTAAACATGTAACACAGTGACTATATACAGAATGTGCCTTTAAACATGTAACACAGTGACTATGTACAGAATGCACCTGTAAACATGTAACACAGTGACTATATACAGAATGCACCTGTAAACATGTGACACAGTGACTATATACAGAATGCACCTGTAAACATGTAACATAGTGACTATATACAGAATGTGCCTGTAAACATGTAACACAGTGACTATATACAGAATGTGCCTGTAAACATGTAACACAGTGACTATATACAGAATGCACCTGTAAACATGTAACAGTGACTATATACAGAATGCACCTGTAAACATGTAACAGTGACTATATACAGAATGCACCTGTAAACATGTAACATAATGACTATATACAGTATGCACCTGTAAACATGTAACATAGTGACTGTATACAGAATGTGCCTGTAAACATGTAACACAGTGACTATATACAGAATGCGCCTGTAAACATGTAACACAGTGACTATATACAGAATGCACCTGTAAACCTGTAACACAGTGACTATATACAGAATGCACCTGTAAACATGTAACATAGTGACTATATACAGATTGCACCTGTAAACATGTAACACAGTGACTATATACAGAATGCACCTGTAAACATGTAACACAAGTGACTATATACAGAATGCGCCTGTAAACATGTAACACAGTGACTATATACAGAATGCACCTGTAAACATGTAACGGTGACTATATACAGAATGCACCTGTAAACATGTAACATAGTGACTATATACAGAATGTGCCTGTAAACATGTAACACAGTGACTATATACAGAATGTGCCTTTAAACATGTAACACAGTGACTATGTACAGAATGCACCTGTAAACATGTAACACAGTGACTATATACAGAATGCACCTGTAAACATGTGACACAGTGACTATATACAGAATGCACCTGTAAACATGTAACATAGTGACTATATACAGAATGTGCCTGTAAACATGTAACACAGTGACTATATACAGAATGCACCTGTAAACATGTAACATAGTGACTATATACAGAATGTGCCTGTAAACATGTAACATAGTGACTATATACAGAATGCACCTGTAAACATGTAACATGTAACACAGTGACTATATACAGAATGCACCTGTAAACATGTAACATGTAACACAGTGACTATATACAGAATGCACCTGTAAACATGTAACATAGTGACTATATACAGATTGCACCTGTAAACATGTAACATAGTGACTATATACAGAATGTGCCTGTAAATATGTAACACAGTGACTATATACAGAATGCGCCTGTAAACATGTAACACATTGACTATATACAGAATGCACCTGTAAACATGTAACATGTAACACAGTGACTATATACAGAATGCACCTGTAAACATGTAACATAGTGACTATATACAGATTGCACCTGTAAACATGTAACATAGTGACTATATACAGAATGCACCTGTAAACATGTAACATAGTGACTATATACAGAATGCACCTGTAAACATGTAACACAGTGACTATATACAGAATGCGCCTGTAAATATGTAACACAGTGACTATATACAGAATGCGCCTGTAAACATGTAACACAGTGACTATATTTATAGAATGCACCTGTAAACATGTAACACAGTGACTATATACAGAATGCACCTGTAAACATGTAACACAGTGACTATATACAGAATGCACCTGTAAACATGTAACACAGTGACTATATACAGAATGCACCTGTAAACATGTCACACAGTGACTGTATACAGAATGCACCTGTAAACATGTAACTCAGCTTGGAATAAAGACGAGACAGAAACATTTAAATACGTAAAGGGAATCCACAAGGTAGAGGAAGGGAGTATATTTAAAAGGAAACAAAGTAGCAAAACAATAGGACATAGTCTTAGATTAGAGGGGCAAAGGTTTAAAAGTAACATCAGGAAGCATTATTTTACTGAGAGGGTGGTGGATACATGGAACAGCCTTCCAGTAGAAGTGGTAGAGGCCAAAACAGTAATTGAATTTAAGCAAGCATGGGATAGGCATAAGGCTATCCTAAACAAAAGATAAATCCAGGTAAAGTATCCATGTAATTGGGCGACTAGATGGGCCGGAAGGTTCTTATCTGCCGACATTTTTCTATGTTTCTATATACAGAATGCACCTGTAAACATGTAACACAGTGACTATATACAGAATAAACATGTAACATAATGACTATATACAGAATGCACCTGTAAACATGTAACACAGTGACTATATACAGAATGTGCCTGTAAACATGTAACACAGTGACTATATACAGAATGCACCTGTAAACATGTAACACAGTGACTATATACAGAATGCACCTGTAAACATGTAACACAGTGACTATATACAGAATGCACCTGTAAACATGTAACACAGTGACTATATACAGAATGCACCTGTAAACATGTAACACAGTGACTATATACAGAATGCACCTGTAAACATGTAACATAGTGACTATATACAGAATGCACCTGTAAACATGTAACACAGTGACTATATACAGAATGCGCCTGTAAACATGTAACACAGTGACTATATACAGAATGCACCTGTAAACATGTAACATAATGACTATATACAGAAAGCGCCTGTAAACATGTAACACAGTGACTATATACAGAATGCACCTGTAAACATGTAACACAGTGACTATATACAGAATGCACCTGTAAACATGTAACACAGTGACTATATACAGAATGCACCTGTAAACATGTAACATAGTGACTATATACAGAATGCACCTGTAAACATGTGACACAGTGACTATATACAGAATGCACCTGTAAACATGTAACACAGTGACTATAAACAGAATGCACCTGTAAACATGTAACACAGTGACTATATACAGAATGTACCTGTAAACATGTAACACAGTGACTATATACAGAATGCGCCTGTAAACATGTAACACAGTGACTATATACAGAATGCGCCTGTAAACATGTAACCCAGTGACTATATACAGAATGCACCTGTAAACATGTAACATAGTGACTATATTTATTTTCTGGGTTAATCTGTATATTTGTGTTTTTAATATCTTGCATTTTATTACTTTCTGTTTCTGTAACAATTCAATGTTCTTGAATCCAGAACAAACTGAAAACCAGAGAAATCTCAATGTATCCTTCCTGGTAAAATCTTTTTATAAATAATAATGTGTGCCCCTCATCCCTGGCTCCTAAATAATAATATGTGGCCCTCAGCCCTGGCTCCTAAATCTCACTGTGTGCTCCTCAACCCTGGCTCCTAAATCTCACTGTGTGCCCCTCAGCCCTGGCTCCTAAATCTCACTGTTTGCTCCTCAGCCCTGGGTCCTAAATCTCACTGTGTGCCCCTCATCTCTGGCTCCTAAATCTCACTGTGTTCCCCCCCCCCAGCCCTGGCTCCTAAATCTCACTGTGTGCCCCTCAGCCCTGGCTCCTAAATCTCACTGTGTGCCCCTCTTCACTGGCTCCTAAATAATAATGTGTGCTCCTCAGCCCTGGCTCCAAGATCTCACTGTGTGTCCCTCAGTCCTGGTTCTTTAAGAATCCTGCTTTCCAAGACGGTGTTTGTTGTCGCCTGGCGGTGCGCACGAACATGCGGCACATAATCCTGAAGTGTCAACACAATGTGTACAAATAAAGAGAAGCGGAGTGCGAGGAGATCCGGCGTTAATGGGTCACTATACAGCGCATTATACCCCGGATTATACACCGCATTATACAGTGCATTATACAGCGCATTATACAGTGCATTATACACCGCATTATACAGTGCATTATACAGCGCATTATACACCGCATTATACAGTGCATTATACAGCGCATTATACAGTGCATTATACACCGCATTATACAGCGCATTATACACCGCATTATACAGCGCATTATACACCGCATTATACAGCGCATTATACACCGCATTATACAGCGCATTATACACCGCATTATACAGCGCAGTATACACCGCATTATACACCGCAGTATACAGCCATACATGGCAAGGGGTGCGAGGCCGTCGCCGGGAGCGGATGCAGATTTTCCCGGTGATTTAGGGATTCCCTGACGGTCGGTAACACTCACTGAATTAGAATTAGTGGAATTGGTTTTATTTGCTGGAAAATTGTGCGTTTTCGATGTTTTTGTTACGTCCCCCGTTCCAGTTCTCCCCCCTCCCCCTATCAGGGCTGTGAATTATTCTGGATCTGGTAATGATCATCTATTTGTGTCCTGGATGTAACTCGGCTTTAATGAGCGCCTGGTGGCTATTGGCGGACTCGGCAACGTGGCCTCAGTGCAGCGATTAGCCGGCCCGGCTCACCTGCGGGTCTCGGTTTGCGCCTTTTTTTGACACGCAAAGCGCGAGACGTCTGCTCATTAAGATAACGCTCTGGTCCCGGGCCGGGCCTGATCCTCAGGTGACAGCGTGTGAAATCATTACCTGCTGCCGCCGCCGCCGCTGACACTGGGATTTTATTAGCGTTTATTCAGCTCCAGCATGTAATTTGCTGCTGATACGTTTCATCCGCGCCGCGCAAAATCCCGCTATTCAAGAACGCTGAGATAATGAGCCCTGCAAAGTTACACGCCACGCTTCCCTGACAGAGGGCGCTTACAGGGTGAAAGAGCGTGTTACCCCGCGATGGATACATTGTGTCACCACATCTACCTACCCGCAGTCTGAAGATGAATCTATACTGTCTGCTTTACATGTATACCGTCTGCTTTATATGTATACCGGCTGCTTTACATGTATACTGGCTGCTTTACATGTATACTGGCTGATTTATATGTATACCGTCTGCTTTATATGTATACCGTCTGCTTTACCTGTATACCGTCTGCTTTACCTGTATACCGGCTGCTTTACATGTATACCGGCTGCTTTATATGTATACCGGCTGCTTTACATGTATACTGGCTGCTTTACATGTATACCGTCTGCTTTATATGTATACCGTCTGCTTTATATGTATACCGTCTGCTTTACCTGTATACCGGCTGCTTTATATGTATACCGTCTGCTTTATATGTATACCGGCTGCTTTATATGTATACCATCTGCTTTATATGTATACCGGCTGCTTTACATGTATACTGGCTGCTTTACATGTATACCGGCTGCTTTACATGTATGCCGGCTGCTTTATATGTATACCGGCTGCTTTACATGTATACCGGCTGCTTTATATGTATACCGTCTGCTTTACATGTATATCGGCTGCTTTATATGTATACCGGCTGCTTTACATGTATACCATCTGCTTTATATGTATACCGGCTGCTTTACATGTATACCATCTGCTTTATATGTATACCGGCTGCTTTACATGTATACTGGCTGCTTTATATGTATACCGGCTGCTTTACATGTATACTGGCTGCTTTACATGTATACCGGCTGATTTATATGTATACCGTCTGCTTTATATGTATACCGTCTGCTTTACCTGTATACCGGCTGCTTTATATGTATACCGGCTGCTTTATATGTATACCGTCTGCTTTACCTGTATACCGGCTGCTTTATATGTATACCGGCTGCTTTATATGTATACCGGCTGATTTATATGTATACCATCTGCTTTATATGTATACCGGCTGCTTTACATGTATACCGGCTGCTTTACATGTATACCGTCTGCTTTACATGTATACCGGCTGCTTTACATGTATACCGGCTGCTTTATATGTATACCGGCTGCTTTACATGTATACCGTCTGCTTTACATGTATATCGGCTGCTTTACATGTATACCATCTGCTTTATATGTATACCGGCTGCTTTACATGTATACCGGCTGCTTTACATGTATTACGGCTGCTTTACATGTATACCGGCTGCTTTATATGTATACCGTCTGCTTTACATGTATACCGTCTGCTTTACATGTATACCGGCTGCTTTATATGTATACCGTCTGCTTTACATGTATACCGGCTGCTTTACATGTATACCGGCTGCTTTACATGTATACCGGCTGCTTCATATGTATACCGTCTGTTTTACATGTATATTGTTTGCCTTATATATATATTCTGCGTGGAGAGAGTCTGTGGAGTCATGGGTTCGATCCCGGCGAGCAACCTCTCCAGTAAGTGTCCTTGGCAAGACACCTAACGGTACAGACTCGCCACCCAGGACATACTTGAAAACGAGAGAAATCTCAATGTATCCTTTGGTATCCAACTACCGCCCAATATCACTGCTCCCTGTAATGTCAAAAATGCGTCTACACACAATTACGTGATTATTATCAGTATCAGAACTATTGAGCCCCAGATCAATCCGGCTTTCGTCCAAACCATTCAACTACAACCGCCCTTTTAAACGTTGGCAATGATATCCAAGCTGGGATGGAACAAGGAAACTTAACTGGAGCATCTTCCTTGATTTTGCCAAGGCCTTTGACACAGTAGAGCATGGCATCTTATTAGAAAAACTTAAAGACTCTGGTATAGGTGATCACACGCTAACCTGGTTCCAATCATATGTGTCTGATCGGTCGCAATATGTGTCCATTTCTGGCAGCTCCTCCCTCCCGCTCCCAGTCACATGCGGTGTACCCCAAGGCTCGATACTCGGCCCCCTGCTATTCACAATATTCATAAATGATCTGCCCAATGTCTGCAAAGCCTCAACTGTACACATGTACGCAGACGACACCGTAATCTATACCAGCAAAACCTCAACTGTACACATGTACGCAGACGACACTGTAATCTATAGCAGCAAACCAAATCTCCCGCAGCTGGAGGCCGCGCTGCAAGAACAATTCACAGAGGTAGAAAAGTGGATCAAACACAACAAACTTTTTCTAAATACTGACAAAACTGTAACGATGCTCTTTGGAACAAAACCTAAACTACACAAATTGCAAAATCCCCATCTATGTGTTGGGACAAAATCAAATGACACGCTGACCACAGTCACTGCTCTCAAATATCTAGGTATGTGGTTGGACCCAAATCTATCCTTTGGCCCCACATCGAAAAACTCTCATCTAAACTTTACCCCAAACTAGGCGCCCTGTACAGAAACAAATCCTGCCTGAGCCCCGCGGTAAGAAAGCAGATTGTACAACAAATGCTTATGCCGGCTATTGAATACGGAGATGTAGTGTATGCAGCCGCCCGCAAACACACCTTCATAAACTTACTACATTGTATAACTCATTCTGCCGCTTTGTGCTACAATGTAATTACATGACCCACCATTGTGACATGTTAAAAGAGCTAAACTGGCCATCACTGGACTCTAGACGCACCCTTCACCTCTCCAGCCTGGTGTCTAAGAGCATTTCTGGGAAGCTGCCACCCTACCTGAATAGGCTGCTTCCCTCAGCAGCTCCCTCATCCTATAACCTCCGATCCAGGACCCGCACCTTACTTGCAATACCACAATACAAAAAGAAAGTGGCTCGGTCCTCATTTTCCTACAGAGCACCGCAATTATGGAATAACCTCCCAGACACCATCAAATCTTCCCCCAGTCTTAAGTCACTTAAGACTTCCCTATTAACATACCTCAATACAGAATGCACCTGTAAACATGTAACACAGTGACTATATACAGAATGCACCTGTAAACATGTAACACAGTGACTATATACAGAATGCGCCTGTAAACATGTAACATAGTGACTATATACAGAATGCACCTGTAAACATGTAACACAGTGACTATATACAGAATGCACCTGTAAACATGTAACATAGTGATTATATACAGAATGTGCCTGTAAACATGTAACACAGTGACTATATACAGAATACACCTGTAAACATGCAACACAGTGACTATATACAGAATGCACCTGTAAACATGTAACACAGTGACTATATACAGAATGCACCTGTAAACATGTAACACAGTGACTATATACAGAATGCACCTGTAAACATGTAACACAGTGACTATATACAGAATACACCTGTAAACATGCAACACAGTGACTATATACAGAATGCACCTGTAAACATGTAACACAGTGACTATATACAGAATGCACCTGTAAACATGTAACACAGTGACTATATACAGAATGCACCTGTAAACATGTAACACAGTGACTATATACAGAATGCACCTGTAAACATGTAACACAGT
The DNA here is from genome assembly GCA_009667805.1 of Leptobrachium leishanense. Classification (NCBI taxonomy): domain Eukaryota; kingdom Metazoa; phylum Chordata; class Amphibia; order Anura; family Megophryidae; genus Leptobrachium; species Leptobrachium leishanense. Next base: position 70,281 of record RXON01005228.1, read on the forward strand.
GACTATATACAGAATGCACCTGTAAACATGTAACATAGTGACTATATACAGAATGCACCTGTAAACATGTGACATAGTGACTATATACAGAATGCGCCTGTAAACATGTGACACAGTGACTATATACAGAATGTGCCTGTAAACATGTAACATAGTGACTATATACAGAATGCACCTGTAAACATGTAAACAGTGACTATATACAGAATGCACCTGTAAACATGTAACACAGTGACTATATACAGAATGCACCTGTAAACATGTAACACAGTGACTATATACAGAATGCACCTGTAAACATGTAACACAGTGACTATATACAGAATGCACCTGTAAACATGTAACACAGTGACTATATACAGAATGCACCTGTAAACATGTAACATAGTGACTATATACAGAATGCACCTGTAACATGTAACACAGTGACTATATACAGAATGCGCCTGTAAACATGTGACACAGTGACTATATACAGAATGTGCCTGTAAACATGTAACATAGTGACTATATACAGAATGCACCTGTAAACATGTAACACAGTGACTATATACAGAATGCACCTGTAAACATGTAACACAGTGACTATATACAGAATGCACCTGTAAACATGTAACACAGTGACTATATACAGAATGCACCTGTAAACATGTAACACAGTGACTATATACAGAATGCACCTGTAAACATGTGACATAGTGACTATATACAGAATGCGCCTGTAAACATGTGACACAGTGACTATATACAGAATGTGCCTGTAAACATGTAACATAGTGACTATATACAGAATGCACCTGTAAACATGTAACACAGTGACTATATACAGAATGCACCTGTAAACATGTAACACAGTGACTATATACAGAATGCACCTGTAAACATGTAACACAGTGACTATATACAGAATGCACCTGTAAACATGTAACACAGTGACTATATACAGAATGCACCTGTAAACATGTGACATAGTGACTATATACAGAATGCGCCTGTAAACATGTGACACAGTGACTATATACAGAATGCACCTGTAAACATGTAACACAGTGACTATATACAGAATGCACCTGTAAACATGTAACACAGTGACTATATACAGAATGCACCTGTAAACATGTAACATAATGACTTTATTTCCTACATATTTATTTTTCTGTTAATCTGTATATTTGGTCTTGTGTTAATATCTTGCATTTTACTATTTTGTATTTCTGTAACAATTCAATGTTCTTGAACCCAGGACATACTTGAAAACGAGAGAAATCTCAATGTATCCGTCCTGGTAAAATCCTTTATAAATAAATAAATAAACCGGCTGCTTTATATATATATATAAACGCCAGGGATCCCCGCACTCCGCGTGTAAATGCAGATAAATGCTCCGGTGCTGGACTCTCGCCGATCCAATTATACACAGTGTACCAAGGAGACCGCTCCACGGAGTCTTCAATTCAAAGATATTTTATTGTGAAAAATATTCAACGTTTCAGTCTCTACAGACTTTCGTCAGGAATACCGGCTGCTTTATATATATATACCGGCTGATAAATACCAGCTGCTTTATTTTGTTACCACTCTGCCGCCTGATCACCCTTTCATTGGAGCAGTAGCCAAAGCCTATGTCAGAAACCATGCCTGCTGATGCATCAGATCCATGAAAGGTGCTGCCCCTGGTCAGCACTACTACCAGCACTGATAGGGGTTAATAAGTCAAAGCACCAAAACACACACACACAACCACACCCCCTGTTTGTCCATAAAGGACCCCTCCCTCCTATGTGCAGTACCTCAGCATTGGTTTATCCCCTGATCTGTTCAGACGTTTATTCTGTATGTTCATTGATTCACCGTGTACCAGACCCTCTGCTTTGCCCACCGACCACCGCTTTGTGATAATCCTCTGACCTCAAACCTCCTATTGACTACTCTCTGTCTAATCCATTGTACTGCGCTCTGGCATCACCCAGTATCCATTCCATCAAGGTACTGAGGTGTGGGTTCCCCTGCATACTGGGCTCAGACCACCCTGAACGTTGGGTCCCACCATGGCCCGCGCCAGGTGCGATCCTGACAGCCTACATGCAGTGGTGTCTCTAGGAACAATATATAGGGGGGCCCGTAAGATACTACAGTCAAAACTGGGGGGGGGGCACTAATAATTTTAGCCACTAACTCATACCACTGAAAAAAACCTAAATAAGTATATAAAAATAAGATCCCAAAACCCCAGAGTAATGTGATGCAATGACAGCTTTTTGTTGTAATAACCTGATACATAAATTCAAGATTTTATTTGCCGCAATTCAGCGGTTTTTGCCGACGTCCGATAACTGCTTCAGCGACTCCAATTTTCGCAAATTATGGTGACCGTAATAGGGAATTCACCATATTTTAAGCGAAATTGATTCCCCAAAATGTATATATTAGCCTATCCATTAACCCCTAAAATGCCATTAATCAAGGGCAAACATTAAATGAATAGACTGTGGGGGATGTAGCCTATCCATTAACTCCTAAAATACCAGTTATCAATTGACAATATGAAATATATAAGCTGTGAGGCATGTAGCCTTCCCATTAACCCCTAAAATGCCATTAATAAATGAAAAAATAAAATGTATACTGAGAGGAATGAAGCCTGCCCATTAACCCTTAATATACAACTAAACCAAGGCATAAACAGAAGTAATACACAATGTAATATATAGTCTGACCATTAACCCTGTCACTGCTGAGCCATTTCAACCCTGTTGAAAAAAAATTGCTTTATTTTTATTTTGTTATTTATGAGTTTGTTTTTACACTGAATATGCTCGTGTTGGGTATCATTGGAAAGGCCAGACTCTGCTCTTTCCAATGACATCTTGATCAACCATGCAGGGGGTCGGAGATATATCGGTCCGAAGATGTGGGGGAAGCTGGAGGCTGAATTCTGGTGGGGGGCAAGGAATAACCTGGGGGGTTGCCCCCCCTAGAGACGCCTATGCCTACATGTGTATGATGGGAAAGTTAGTCCACAGAATGATGAGTATGTAGTCCTTGGCTTCTTCCGGCATAATGAGGATGGGTAGTGTAAGGGTGAGCACTTTATTTATGTATAGACTGGTGCTGTTTTATCCTGTGTGTCCGTGTTTTATGTGAGTCAGTCACAGAATGGGTTAATTATTGCTCCCACTGGCCAACTAAACCGTCTCACGGCGCGGGTGAGATCACGGCACGTGGTGCGCCCCCCCCCCCTCGCTTCCCTCCTTTTTTTCCAGTGTGTGCTGCAGGTGTGTATGTCGGGGTGACGCACCTGGTGGGTTTGAGCCCCTTTCTGTGTTTCTGACGTTCTCTCCTCATAAACGCCGCGTATCCGCTAAATCTATATGTCAAAACAGGCAATTATATAAAGGCAGCGCCTGTTATCCTGTGTACTAATACAGAGAAGCGTTGTGTCAGCGCGCGGCAGCGCATTAAACCGCCAGAGATGCCGGCGTAATGACCTCTCTCTCCCATTCACAGCTTATTAAGCCTTCTTCATGCACATGGAGTTTTAGGAAGTGTCTGCACTAAGTGGCTCCGTGTTTCAAGGATGAGACGAACTGAAGGACGCGGCCATTAAGGCGCGGAGCAGCGTTTCCGAGGAAGCAGATTAATTGTCCTTAATTCTACGCGCATCCTAAATATTGCCCACGGAGCCGGGACTAATGGACCTTCAGCACCGTCCCGCGCGGGTCCGTATCTCAGCCTCTCCTGCTTCCCCTTTGCTCGAGGACAGACAGATGCATCGGGCCAGTAGTCTCTCTCCCCCCCCCCCCGCCGCCGAGCAGGGCTCATTTGTAATGCGGTTAAAACACAACAGACGATAATAACAAATTATATGCAGATAATCTGGATTTATCAAAGCTCAGAGCAGCCCGTGGTGCAGGCGGCCACGCCGAGCTCCATCAAACCAAAGGGGGGAGGGGCAGGGTTAGACATATTCACAATTCTGTATGAAGAGCATTAAAATCAGCAGGGATATATATATATATCGGCATTATAAACGCTTTATTTTTATAATCTTAGAAAATCTCTAGATCTTTTGTGATGCCGAGAAATCCCGGCACTGACGCAGCTCACTTAAAAAACCAAAACAGAAAACTGGTAGCGCCACAGGAGATATAAATGTCAACGATAACGAGTGGGTTCGTCCAAACACCAAAGTGCTCTCTATCCTATAGCACAAACGTAGGAAACAACAAGGAAAGGTTAGGTGTGGCGCTCCCTGCCTTAATAATTGTATATACCCATGTGGGTTTTTAATGGACACCACTGTATCGATGTTGTGAGATCACCAAATAGCAGGGACATATATACCTTAATATTTTCACAGCCTCGTTTGATACCTCGGAAAAATAAACATAAAAACAGAATATCATAGCGCACCTTATATTGCTCTGTATGCGTGTTCTTACAACTCTCTCACTCACATTACTCTGAGCCAGGCTGGGCTCTCACAAAAAAGGCTTGCGAGTCGTTTATGGGCCACCCTTCTGCCTCCCCCTACGGATATTTCCAATAGGTCTTGATGGTTATTTTGTCCTCAAAAATATAGAGAAATTTGCCCAATAGTGCAATATTGCATATATTATATATATAATAGGCAAATGTGTTATATGTTTTAAATGTGAATAAATTTTTTATATATTCTGCTGGTATCCTGGACACGGCTCAAAACCACGTGAGTGGGATACTTTTGCTATTTGCCGATTTTATATACTGTATATGTATATATATATAATATATGCAGTATTGCACTATTGGGCAAATTTCTCTATATTTTCGAGGACAAAATAACCATCCAGGTCCAACCTATTGGAAATATCCGTAGGGGGAGGCACGTCTCAGTCACTTTGTATCAGTCGGTATATCCCTGAACGTCTCAGTCACTTTGTATCAGTCGGTATATATCCCTGAACGTCTCAGTCACTTTGTATCAGTCGGTATATCCCTGAACGTCTCAGTCACTTTGTATCAGTCGGTATATCCCTGAAACATCTCAGTCACTTTGTATCAGTCGATATATCCCTGAACGTCTCAGTCACTTTGTATCAGTCGGTATATCCCTGAAACATCTCAGTCACTTTGTATCAGTCGATATATCCCTGAACGTCTCAGTCACGTTGTATCAGTCGGTATATCCCTGAACGCATCTGTCACTTTGTATCAGTCAATATATCCCTGAACGTCTCAGTCACTTTGTATCAGTCGGTATATCCCTGAACGTCTCAGTCACTTTGTATCAGTCGGTATATCCCTGAACGTCTCAGTCACTTTGTATCAGTCGATATATCCCTGAAACATCTCCGTCACTTTGTATCAGTCACTATATCCCTGAACGTCTCAGTCACTTTGTATCAGTCGATATATCCCTGAACGTCTCAGTCACTTTGTATCAGTCGATATATCCCTGAACGTCTCAGTCACTTTGTATCAGTCGGTAAATCCCTGAAACGTTTCAGTCACTTTGTATCAATCGGTATATCCCTGAACGTCTCAGTCACTTTGTATCAGTCGATATATCCCTGAACGTCTCAGTCACGTTGTATCAGTCGGTATATCCCTGAAAACTCTCCGTCACTTTGTATCAGTCGGTATATCCCTGAACGTCTCAGTCACTATGTATCAGTCGGTATATCCCTGAACGTCTCAGTCACTTTGTATCAGTCGGTATATCCCTGAAACATCTCCGTCACTTTGTATCAGTCGATATATCCCTGAACGTCTCAGTCACTTTGTATCAGTCTGTAAATCCCTGAAACGTCTCAGTCACTTTGTATCAGTCACTATATCCCTGAACGTATCTGTCACTTTGTATCAGTCGGTATATCCCTGAACGTCTCAGTCACTTTGTATCAGTCGGTATATCCCTGAACGTCTCAGTCACTTTGTATCAGTCGGTATATCCCTGAACGTCTCAGTCACTTTGTATCAGTCGATATATCCCTGAACGTCTCAGTCACTTTGTATCAGTCGGTATATCCCTGAACGTCTCAGTCACTTTGTATCAGTCGGTATATCCCTGAACGTCTCAGTCACTTTGTATCAGTCGGTATATCCCTGAAACATCTCAGTCACTTTGTATCAGTCGATATATCCATGAACGTCTCAGTCACTTTGTATCAGTCGGTATATCCCTGAAACGTCTCAGTCACTTTGTATCAGTCGGTATATCCCTGAACGTCTCAGTCACTTTATCAGTCGGTATATCCCTGAACGTCTCAAGTATATCCCCGAACGTCTCAGTCACTTTGTATCAGTCACTATATCCCTGAACGTTTCAGTCACTTTGTATCAGTCACTATATCCCTGAACGTTTCAGTCACTTTTTATCAGTCACTATATCCCTGAACGTCTCAGTCACTTTGTATCAGTCGGCATATCCCTGAACGTCTCAGTCACTTTGTATCAGTCGGTATATCCCTGAACGTCTCAGTCACTTTGTATCAGTCGGTATATCCCTGAACGTCTCAGTCACTTTGTATCAGTCACTATATCCCTGAACGTCTCAGTCACTTTGTATCAGTCGGTATATCCCTGAACGTCTCAGTCACTTTGTATCAGTCGGTATATCCCTGAACGTCTCAGTCACTTTGTATCAGTCGGTATATCCCTGAACGTTTCAGTCACTTTGTATCAGTCACTATATCACTGAACGTCTCAGTCACTTTGTATCAGTCGGCATATCCCTGAACGTCTCAGTCACTTTGTATCAGTCAGTATATCCCTGAACGTCTCAGTCACTTTGTATCAGTCGGTATATCCCTGAACGTATCAGTCGGTATATCCCTGAAACATCTCCGTCACTTTGTATCAGTCGGTATATATCCCTGAACGTGTCAGTCACTTTGTATCAGTCGGTATATCCCTGAAACATCTCAGTCACTTTGTATCAGTCGGTATATCCCTGAAACATCTCAGTCACTTTGTATCAGTCGATATATCCCTGAACGTCTCTGTCACTTTGTATCAGTCGGTAAATCCCTGAAACGTCTCAGTCACTTTGTATCAGTCGGTATATCCCTGAAACGTCTCAGTCACTTTGTATCAGTCGGTATATCCCTGAACGTCTCAGTCACTTTGTATCAGTCGGTATATCCCTGAACGTCTCAGTCACTTTGTATCAGTCGGTATATCCCTGAAACATCTCAGTCACTTTGTATCAGTCGATATATCCCTGAACGTCTCAGTCACTTTGTATCAGTCGGTATATCCCTGAAACATCTCAGTCACTTTGTATCAGTCGGTATATCCCTGAACGTTTCAGTCACTTTGTATCAGTCACTATATCCCTGAACGTCTCAGTCACTTTGTATCAGTCGGTATATCCCTGAACGTCTCAGTCACTTTGTATCAGTCGGTATATCCCTGAAACGTCTCAGTCACTTTGTATCAGTCGGTATATCCCTGAACGTCTCAGTCACTTTGTATCAGTCGGTATATATCCCTGAACGTCTCAGTCACTTTGTATCAGTCGGTATATATCCCTGAACGTCTCAGTCACTTTGTATCAGTCGGTATATCCCTGAAACGTCTCAGTCACTTTGTATCAGTCGGTATATCCCTGAAACGTCTCAGTCACTTTGTATCAGTCGGTATATCCCTGAACGTCTCAGTCACTTTGTATCAGTCGGTATATCCCTGAACGTCTCAAGTATATCCCTGAACGTCTCAGTCACTTTGTATCAGTCACTATATCCCTGAACGTTTCAGTCACTTTGTATCAGTCACTATATCCCTGAACGTCTCAGTCACTTTGTATCAGTCGGCATATCCCTGAACGTCTCAGTCACTTTGTATCAGTCGGTATATCCCTGAACGTCTCAGTCACTTTGTATCAGTCGGTATATCCCTGAAACGTCTCAGTCACTTTGTATCAGTCGGTATATCCCTGAACGTCTCAGTCACTTTGTATCAGTCGGTATATCCCTGAAACATCTCAGTCACTTTGTATCAGTCGATATATCCATGAACGTCTCAGTCACTTTGTATCAGTCGGTATATCCCTGAAACGTCTCAGTCACTTTGTATCAGTCGGTATATCCCTGAACGTCTCAGTCACTTTATCAGTCGGTATATCCCCGAACGTCTCAGTCACTTTGTATCAGTCACTATATCCCTGAACGTTTCAGTCACTTTGTATCAGTCACTATATCCCTGAACGTCTCAGTCACTTTGTATCAGTCGGCATATCCCTGAACGTCTCAGTCACTTTGTATCAGTCGGTATATCCCTGAACGTCTCAGTCACTTTGTATCAGTCAGTATATCCCTGAACGTCTCAGTCACTTTGTATCAGTCGGTATATCCCTGAACGTCTCAGTCACTTTGTATCAGTCGGTATATCCCTGAACGTTTCAGTCACTTTGTATCAGTCACTATATCACTGAACGTCTCAGTCACTTTGTATCAGTCGGCATATCCCTGAACGTCTCAGTCACTTTGTATCAGTCAGTATATCCCTGAACGTCTCAGTCACTTTGTATCAGTCGGTATATCCCTGAACGTATCAGTCGGTATATCCCTGAACGTTTCAGTCACTTTGTATCAGTCGGTATATCCCTGAACGTCTCAGTCACTTTGTATCAGTCGGTATATCCCTGAAACATCTCCGTCACTTTGTATCAGTCGATATATCCCTGAACGTCTCAGTCACTTTGTATCAGTCTGTAAATCCCTGAAACGTCTCAGTCACTTTGTATCAGTCGGTATATATCCCTGAACGTGTCAGTCACTTTGTATCAGTCGGTATATCCCTGAAACATCTCAGTCACTTTGTATCAGTCGATATATCCCTGAACGTCTCTGTCACTTTGTATCAGTCGGTAAATCCCTGAAACGTCTCGGTATATCCCTGAAACGTCTCAGTCACTTTGTATCAGTCGGTATATCCCTGAAACGTCTCAGTCACTTTGTATCAGTCGGTATATCCCTGAACGTCTCAGTCACTTTGTATCAGTCGGTATATCCCTGAACATCTCAGTCACTTTGTATCAGTCGATATATCCCTGAACGTCTCAGTCACTTTGTATCAGTCGCTATATCCCTGAACGTCTCAGTCACTTTGTATCAGTCGATATATCCCTGAACGTTTCAGTCACTTTGTATCAGTCGGTATATATCCCTGAACGTTTCAGTCACTTTGTATCAGTCGTATATCCCTGAACGTCTCAGTCACTTTGTGTCAGTCATGATATCCCTGAAAGATGAAGCTTTGGCGTCTGATGGATTCACTGATCTCCAGTAAAATCCTTTCATCCTAATCAATGATCAGACCCCACAGTGTTACACCTCCCTGGCAGGAGAAGGATGTGTCTCCCTTCAGTTCCGCACAGAGAATCAATTTGCCGCTGGGGCAGCTTTCTTCTTGTCTTCCCTGTTTGTCTGGAACGTTACCGGCGATTTAACTCTCCTTGGTCGGAGATGGAAGGTACGAGCCCCCGGTGAACGCCTTTCCTCTGATCTCCTAACAGCCCACGTGTCTGAAGTCTGGGAAGGGCTTTCACAAGAACCATCTCTATGGGGGGACAGAACGGAGAACACAAGGGCCAACCTGTCAATCAAACCACATCAAAATCAGGGGAGAGAGGGAAACGTACACAAACCTTAAATAATAACAAAAATAAGGAAAAAATTTAGTCTTTAACCATGAAGCAATCTAGCATTTGCTCTGCTGTAGGATGACGTTATATATTTTTCATCGAATCGTCCGACTGGAATTGTCAGTGAAGCTCCAGGAATGGCAGATGATGTGTAATAACCTCCCCGGTAAGAAGACACGTAGACCCCAACACGCCGCCTCCTGCTTTATATTAAAGGCCGGCTTGTTCTTGTTGATATTAAAGTTGACCTTTCTTATCTGAAACATGGAATTGTTTTTTAATGCTTTGTGCAATATGTTATTTTTAATCTAGTGTTAGAATGTTACTGTATGTTTGGCCTGAGATGTAATAAAAAGGCGAAATAAATAATATTTAAGAGTCGGTTTTCCTGGTGTGGACAGATGTTGTAGAGGTTACAAAGTAGCCAGAGCTGTAATATGGGAGTCTGGTCACCCGGACGTATCTTGGTGATGCTTCCCAATAATCAGGAAAATAAATTTGTAGCAGATAGATTTTTTTTATTGATTTTGTGGACCCTATTCTGTTGATCCTAAAGTAGGGGAGGTTAATGGGGAAAATCTGCCCTTGCCGGCTTACACGTAGTGTCGCCATTTTGCCGCAATACCCCGGGTAGATGCTAACGGAGCACCTTGCCCAGGAACGCAGCCTAATCGCAGTGATACTCGCGGTAGCGCTTTGGTGCCGCCCCGAATATCAGCTCCTGGAGTCCATGGGATTCCTTGGAGGGTTGTAATTTCAGGCCTCGAGATTGTGCAGAGGGAGACTGGGAGCTATGTGTTACCAGTCTCATTCTGCCCCCAGCGATAAGAATCTGCGGATCGGACCGTGATGAGAGGGGAGTATGGGATTCATTGGGGGGTGGGGAGGCGTTAAATGATTATTGCAAATGTTGAATCGGGGAACACCAGCTTTTAGTAGGAGCTAAAATATCCCTGCGTTAATTAGCGCCTGCACTCTGTAATACCTTCCTTATACTAACGCTAATTAATTAATTAATGATTGTGCTCCCCATGTTAAGTATAGGATGCGCAAAGGACAGGAAGCGCGCGCAGTCACTGATGGCGGGTTTAACGTTAGCAATGTAATATGGCGGCACGCGTTAAACTCGCTTATCCTGGCGATAACGCTTACAATCAACATGTCGCCGATACTCCTCCACCTCTGCTATATTCTATATTCATACAGGTCATATTTCATGTCTGCATTTATGGATTAATGTTTTGGCTGGTTATTTGTTTTGTTAACCCCCCCCCCCCTGTTTTTCGTAAACTCCTCATGCTGCTTCCCCCTCCCCGTGGCGTAAATTCCTCACACACAGCCCATCTCTCTTTAACTCTGTATTCCTTTCTTTACACAGCATCCATTCACCGTCGCCTCAAGTCCCGGGACCCCCCCTCCCCTCCCCCAGTCCCGGTCTAAAACTTAAAGCTTCCCTTCCAGCTGCTTCCACTTTATTAATCACTGTATCGTGTCCAAAGCTTCTGGTCCCATTTAATCCCAGCTCTCTTATTTCTGGCCGCCAGCTCCACACTCCTCCTGCTCCCTCTTGTTTCTCATACCTCTGTCCCTTAGATTGTAAGCTCACAGGGTGTCTGGCTGAGCACTTGTTCCAAGTGCTGTTTTAGCAGGACAATTCTCCTACGGGCAGGGCCGTCTATGTATCTAATGTATGTTTGTTTATTATGTCTCATGTTTGTGCTGCTTACCCCTATGTAAAGCGCTACAGATTCTGTTGGTGCTGTATAGTAACTGTAACATCTGAACGCTCTTCGCTGGGGAATAAAGCCCTGTATCTTTTTAGGCAAACACACTTGTAATAATAAAGGTCTGTGTTGTTGGTCATATCTTTGTGATACAGCATTGACCCCTTGATTCTTTGCTGTGATTATCCTGCGTAACCCTACGTCTGGTGCATCTGGATTGGAGGTCGGGGTCACTGGGTTTTTTAATGGCTCTGTTGAAGGCATCTTATCTCGGCTCAATGTGCAGGTCCTCTGAGAACCCGTGGAACCTTTGCTGTAGAGGGGAGGACTCCGGGGGGGGGGAGACTCCGAGTAATCTCTGCTCAAACAAGTGATGTATTTAGAGATTAGGATGTCTGGCCCCTCCACTCACCGGCCGCCGGTGGGACCTCGTTGGCTCAAATAGCAGACAAGACAAATAATAAGTTTGGTCTGAGGTGCCACCACAGTGCTGCGAGTTTACGAGAGGAAAATAAAATGGTCCTGGGTTTTTTGGTCAAACCTGTCATAGCGTAAGCCCCCTGTGCAAACACAGGCTGAAAATTCACCAGGCCGGGAGGAGATCCAACGAGGTGACGCTTTTCACTGGATGGAGGCCATGTTGGCACGTTCTCCAACTTTCCAAATTAACCTTGTTCTGCCAACCTAGTGTCATCTTGATTAGGACAATCGGCCAAAATGCCCATAATATAAGTAACTGTATCATCTGCCATTAGCCCACGGCACGGCTTGGTGTACATTGAATCCACAACAACCAGTCCAAGAGGGTCCAGAACATCTACACACCTGTAGATATCATCATGATGCCTCTAGGTGCCGTCTCAGCAGTTGAGGTCACATGTTACTGTGTGTTTGTGCAGTTTTGTATCCCCCTTAAACACTGGACTCGAGTATCTGATGCCGTTGTGTCTCTTTGTTGTCGTCACAGACCATTTAAATTCTGAATATTTTCTCGTGGGTGAATTGTTTGTTGCACAATGAGGATCCTGTGATTTTCACTGAAATGATCCACCCCGCGGATTTGGAAGGATTGGGGGGGGGGGTTTGTGCCGCTGGATAGTTTGTGCAGAATTCGTCGCCTCTCCTCGGAGCGGATCATTTTCCTCTGGCGATGGGACGGTAATGTCACACGAGGACAAGTCACTCAGAATTCGCAGGACGTCTTTCCGGCTCTGATAGGTGACTCGCAGCCTCTGAGTGTAGGGAATGTGCTTTAATTTGTGCGGGCCGTGGAGCTCGCCCCTCTGTGTCACCGACGCATTTTTCTTTTTTGCGGTTTCTCCTCCGGAGCCGCGGATTCCAGCGGGGCTTTAAATTTCACTCCGTATAAATTTTAAGGGTTTATTTTTATAGTTCTCCCTATACTTTGTTCTTTTTGTCATCTAATTTCTAGCTTATTGCAGCCATAAAACTACACGGCTCGAAATGTCCAAAGCAGGCGGCTTTTAATTTATACGTCTGCGTAAACGGGAGCGCGTTCCGGGGAGCTTTGCAGAGGGAATACTCCGGTCACAACCACTTGTCCTTTCAACCCACCTTTACTTCCCTCTGTAAACTCTACTGATGCCCGGGACTATATCTGTGCCCAATGGTCGCCCAGTTTACCCAAATCACTACAATGTAACCGGTCATTTGGTGTCCCCCCCCCCACCCCATAATATTATACCTATAAAAGGCAAAGGTGACCGTTTCACATTCAGGTTCGGGATTTATTGTTCTAGGTCTGGAATGTCGCCGGATGTTTGGAAGATTTGCCTATTTACACTCTTTGTAAGCTTGGCTTGATAAAGGTTGGGTACCGGCTGAAACGTTGCCCTTATTACCGCGTTAAAGGCGCTTTCTTGGGGGAATTTTAAAGTGCCCGGAGGCTTTTCTTGGCATTATCTGATACCAAGTCCTGCAACGTTTTGCCTGCAACGACCAACAGCTCTTATGGTGAGTGGTTCCAGCCAGCAGCAATGATCATTGTCTGTGACACACAACATGCATCTCCTGAGCCCAGGGATTTCCACCATGTCCTTACTCCACCACATACCAAGCACATGTCCAAGTTTCTTCATCCAAGGCAGCATTTCCCTGCTCTTCAATCATTCTGTCTTGATCACTTGGTCTCTACATCATCCGGATGTATCCTGGTATGAGTGGTGTCCGGTTTGTTCTGCCAATGATCAGCAAGTTGTAAGGTATGGCCACCTTCCATAAGATCCGGCCACCTTCCATAAGATCCGTAGACTCCATGCTTTTAAAGTTCCTGCAGGCTCGGAACGTTTCTGACATGCCGAACCACCACATCTCACACCAATAGTTCTACCATGGTCAAAGTCACCTATATCATGGATCTCTGGTAGCTGCGTCATCTAAGCAACCTTGGCCACGGTGGGATGTTTGTTTCCACAGATGGTGATGCTGGCAGGGGGGCAAGATTTGTCAACACATGACAGACACATTCTAGCATGTTCCAGAGGTCTGTCCCATCATCAGATTCACATTGATCATCACGTTCACGTTTTGCGTGTCAGTAAATGGTCCTCGTCTTTGTTTGGCAATTTGTGTCGGTAATTCCGTGCGGGATGGTGGTTCCGTAGGAGTAAACGGCACTAATTAAGGTTAAGCAAGGTGCAAATGGCTCGGAGCTTGGCATAGTGATTCAGTGATTATCTCTAACCTCTCCGATGACTTCCCTAAGGGCCGGCCACGCAATCTGCATTTCATTCCCATCTCTATAAGTGGTGGGGATGCCTTCGATCGGCCATGTTGCGTCCTGTTCATCAACTTGTGTTTGTGCGAGATTAATCAATAGGACAGGTCTGCAGCACATTAATTACTCCACGATCTGTCTCGCTCTCACTTTCTCTCTCGCCTCTTATACAAGAAAGAAAAACTAACGTCTTAAGATTAATTACCTTTTCACCAAAGTTTGCTTGGAATGCCCTGAGGCCGACCAGCCGGCCGCGGCTCTTCACTCTATCAGCCGAGTGCCTTACAAGAGCGATGAAGGACTCCGCGCCGTTCCTTCGCCTCCATAACAGATTTGTTGCTGAATTCCCTGCGACGCTGTCAGTGATGTCGTACTTTGCGTGAAAGTTCTCAAAGTTCTTGAAAAAAGGAAGAAAAAAAAGTCTAGTTTTATCAGCCAGACCAGAGAGCCAGACGGTCAGGGTTTAGGGATTCGATGCCTCTCGGTTCTCTGCACTGTGTGATGATACCAGAGGGTGATGGGAATATCTGCTAAAAACCAATGAACAGTCAATAAATATATAATTATGCACTGAATCCATGAAGACACCAGGGGATGCACTCCTTTTCTTCTCTTTTCCTAATCCTGATTCACCCTGGCTCCTCTGCACCTCCGGTGCCATCTAGTAGTCTCCTCTGCACCTTCTAGTTGTTTCCTCTGATCCTCCTACACCTTCTAGTTGTCTCCTCTGATCCTCCTGCACCTTCTAGTTGTCTCCTCTGATCCTCCTGCACCTTCTAGTTGTCTCCTCTGATCCTCCTGCACCTTCTAGTAGTCTCCTCTGCTGATCCCACGATTTCTAGTCCGCTCCTCTGCACCTTCTAGTTGTCTCCTTTGCTCCTTCTGTGTTTTCTTGCCATTTCCTCTGATCCTCCCGCACCTTCTAATTGTCTCCTCTGCTCCTTTTGCACATTTTAGTCGTCTCCGCTGCTCCGCCTGTACCTTCTAGTTGTCTCCTATTTTCCTCCTACACCGTCTAGTCATCTCCCCCTGCACCTTCTTTTCGACTCTTCTGCTCATCCTATACCTCCTAGTCAAATCATTTCCTCTTCCTGCACCTTCTAGTCAAATCATTTCCTCTTCCTGCACCCTCTAGTCAAATCATTTCCTCTTCCTGCACCTTCTAGTTGTCTCATCTTCCCTTCTTGCGCCTTCTAGAGGTCCCCTCTGCTCCCACTGTGCCTTCTAGTCCTCTCCCCCTGCACCTTCTAGTTGTCTCCTTTTCTCCTCCTATGCCTTCGAGTCAACTCATTTGTGCCTCCTGCACCTTCTAATTGTCTCCTGCTCTTATTTCGCCTTCTAGTCGTCTCCTCTGCTCCTCCTGCACATTCTAGTCACCTCCTTTTACCGTCATCCCCTCTGCTCCACCTTTGCCTTCTACTCATCTCCTCCTGCACCTTCTAGTTGTCCCATTTTCTCCTCTTGCTCCTTCTAGTCGTCTCCTCTCAGTTTTTTTATCCCCTCCTCTCCTCCCGCTGGTGTTTTTCTCCGAGGCACCTTCTATTTTCTCTTTTTTTTCTCAGCATTTTATGTTTAACCCTTTCACCTCTCCTTTCCCTGCATCTGTTCCTTCAGTATCTAATCTTCTTTCTTCCTCTTTCTGTCGGTTTTACACAATTTCCCGCTGCTCCTCCCGTCTGCCGGGGTCTTGTTGTCCGCTCCTCTCAGCCCAGAGTAACCCCCGGACGTGTCTCCTGCTCGGACGTGTCTCCTGCTCGGTGCTTGGAGGCTGATCATTACTTTTGTTCTTCTATTTGCTGTCGTTTCTTGTGAAATTCTTGAAAACCTTAAAGAAACTTTACGTGAAAAGAAATCGATTTGTCAAACACTCGCTGCATATCGATGCTGGGTTCCGGAACGCGTGTGTGTGATGGGAACGTTCCGTTCTACAAGCGAACACGCAAACCCACAGGGATATGGATTCTCTGCGCGTTCTGGCTCAGACCTGTGATAATCTGGGGGTGCTCGCCTGAGCGTAGGGAAGCACAGGGTTAATTCTATTGGCCTCTCACTGCCATGGAGGGTCCTGTGTGTATATCGCCCGTCAGGTGTCCGCACGTTACCAGCGGAAAGACTCCCACGCTCCTCCGCCACTTTCAGCGTTAATTGAGGGAAAGAAATCCTGCCTTGGGTTTTTATTTATTTATCCAGATCCCGGGGCGCGGCTTTCTCATTTCTGAATAGCAGTTGAAAGTGGCGGCTGCGTCGCAGCGGCTAAACGCGTATTTATAGCTCGCCTCCGTGCCGGGCATTTGTTTCAGTTGCAGCGGGACGCGGCTTTGCATATCAGCGGCTCAGCTGCGCCTTTCAGCGCTTTGTGACTCTGATTATATTGAAATTAGGGGGGGAGATGACCTCGTTATCAAAACAGAGCTCAGAGACCCCCGAAGGGCTGCATCGGCCGCACGTCCCTCTTCTCCAGGGGTCTCAAACCTTTTCGTAGCCCAAAGTGGAGCTTATTGTGCCGCGACCCCGCCAAGAGCCCAGGAGAAATTCCTGTATAGCTGTGTGGTGGCTCGGAGGGGGTTAAAGCATGTGCTCTCCCCCTGCAGACCCCACAGTATGTCAGCCTTCCCATAATGCACCGCAAAAGGGGTTTATTCACTAATCTGTGAAAGGAGTCAGTCGGTGTGCACAGGGCATGTGCGGCATTGCATGCAGAGGTGCGGCTGCAATCTGTAAATTTATTATTAGAGGTGTGAATATTATCTGTGTTCTTATTATTATACTATTAGGATTAGAGGAGGAGCTATCTATTAGCACCTCCCTCTAAGATAACCCCTCCCTTTATCAATAAGATATCTTCTCCTCTTATCATTTAATATTACTCTTTATAATAACAGAGCGCCGAACCTCCTGCACTATCTGCGTTATCTGTCTTAATCACTCGGAGGAGGAACTGAATGTTATTATATGGTTAGAGGAGACGGGAGCAACTATATGTAATATTAGAGGGAGGGGCTGTCTGTATTATTAGAGGGGGTGTCTGTACTATTGATTATTAGAGGGGGTGTCTGTACTATTGATTATTAGAGGGGGTGTCTGTACTATTAGAGGGGCTGTCTGTATTATTAGAGGGGGTGTCTGTATTATTAGAGGGGGTGTCTGTATTATTAGAGGGGGTGTCTGTACTATTGATTATTAGAGGGGCTGTCTGTATTATTGATTATTAGAGGGGCTGTCTGTACTATTGATTATTAGAGGGGCTGTCTGTATTATTGATTATTAGAGGGGCTGTCTGTATTATTAGAGGGGGTGTCTGTATTATTAGAGGGGGTGTCTGTACTATTGATTATTAGAGGGGCTGTCTGTATTATTGATTATTAGAGGGGCTGTCTGTATTATTATTAGAGGGGGTGTCTGTACTATTGATTATTAGAGGGGGTGTCTGTACTATTGATTATTAGAGAGGCTGTCTGTATTATTAGAGGGGGTGTCTGTACTATTGATTATTAGAGAGGCTGTCTGTATTATTGATTATTAGAGGGGGTGTCTGTACTATTGATTATTAGAGGGGCTGTCTGTATTATTGATTATTAGAGGGGGTGTCTGTACTATTGATTATTAGAGGGGCTGTCTGTATTATTAGAGGGGGTGTCTGTACTATTGATTATTAGAGAGGCTGTCTGTATTATTGATTATTAGAGGGGGTGTCTGTACTATTGATTTTTAGAGGGGCTGTCTGTATTATTAGAGGGGGTGTATGTACTATTGATTATTAGAAGGGGTTTCTGTACTATTGATTATTAGAGGGGCTGTCTGTATTATTAGAGGGGGTGTATGTACTATTGATTATTAGAGGGGCTGTCTGTATTATTGATTATTAGCGGGGCTGTCTGTACTATTGATTATTAGAGGGGGTGTCTGTATTATTGATTATTAGAAAGTCTGTACTATTGATTATTAGAGGGGTGTCTGTATTATTGATTATTAGAGGGGGTGTCTGTACTATTGATTATTAGAGGGGCTGTCTGTATTATTGATTATTAGAGGGGGTGTCTGTACTATTGATTATTAGAGGGGCTGTCTGTATTATTGATTATTAGAGGGGCTATCTGTACTATTGATTATTAGAGGGGGTGTCTGTACTATTGATTATTAGAGGGGGTGTCTGTATTATTGATTATTAGAAGGTCTGTACTATTGATTATTAGAGGGGTGTCTGTATTATTCGAGAGGCTGTCTGTATTATTGATTATTAGATGGGCTGTCTGTACTATTGATTATTAGAGGGGGTGTCTGTATTATTGATTATTAGAGGGGGTGTCTGTAATATTGATTATTAGAGGGGCTGTCTGCACTATTGATTATTAGAGGGGCTGTCTGTATTATTAGAGGGGCTGTCTGTACTATTGATTATTAGAGGGGTGTCTGTATTATTCGAGGGGCTGTCTGTATTATTGATTATTAGATGGGCTGTCTGTACTATTGATTATTAGAGGGGGTGTCTGTATTATTGATTATTAGAGGGGTGTCTGTATTATTGATTATTAGAGGGGGTGTCTGTACTATTGATTATTCGAGGGGGTGTCTGTACTATTGATTATTAGAGGGGCTGTCTGTATTATTAGAGGGGGTGTATGTACTATTGATTATTCGAGGGGGTGTCTGTACTATTGATTATTAGAGGGGCTGTCTGTACTATTGATTATTAGAGGGGCTGTCTGTATTATTAGAGGGGGTGTATGTACTATTGATTATTAGAGGGGCTGTCTGTACTATTGATTATTAGAGGGGGTGTCTGTATTATTGATTATTAGAGGGGTGCTGTCTGTATTATTAGAAGGGTACTCTTTTTGTATTAATGAATAGAGGAGTTAAGGGAGGTGCTCTCTGTAATATTAGAGGGAGTTACTCTATTATTAGGGGAGGTGATATCTGTATTATTGATTATTGTAGAGATTTATAATTGGAATTATTGATTATTGGAGGGGTTTATAATTGGAATTATTGATTATTGGAGGGGTTTATAATTGGATTATTGAAGGGGTTTATAACTGTGATTATTGAAGGGGTTTATAATTGGTATTATTGGAAGGGTTTATAATTGGGATTATTGGAGGGGTTTATAATTGGGATTATTGGAGGGGTTTAAAATTGGGATTATTGGAGGGGTTTATAATGGGGTTTATAATTGGGATTATTGGGGGTTTATAATTGGGATTATTGGAGGGGTTGGGATTGTTGATTATTGGAGGGGTTTATAATTGGGGTTATTGGGGGTTTATAATTGGGATTATTGGAGGGGTTGGGATTATTGGGGGGTTGCATCCTGTGTCCCTGTGAATTCTCCTATAACAGTTTTCCTCTTGTTTTACAGAGCAGTTGCCCCTGGGATTCCCGGTCATTGACATGGGGCCCCAGCTCAAAGTGGTGGAGAAGACACGGACAGCCACCATGCTGTGCGCTGCCAGTGGGAACCCAGACCCAGAGATCTCCTGGTTTAAGGATTTCCTTCCTGTGGACGTCGCAACCAGCAATGGACGCATTAAACAGCTCCGCTCAGGTACAGAGCAACGCACTGAGCGTTCAGGCTGAAATCTGTGTGACGCTACAGCCTGCACCACACAGCGTGCAACCCTACAACACGCACCACATGGTGTGCAACCCTACAACACGCACCACACAGTGTGTAACCCTACAACACGCACCACATGGTGTGTAACCCTACAGCATGCACCACATGGTGTGTAACCCTACAGCACGCACCACATGGTGTGTGTAACCCTACAACATGCACCACACAGTGTGCAACCCAACAACACGCACCACATGGTGTGTAACCTTACAACACGCACCACACAGTGTGCAACCCTACAATACGCACCACATGGTGTATAACCCTACAACACGCACCACATGGTGTGTAACCCTACAGCACGCACCACATGGTGTGTAACCCTAAAGTACGCACCACATGTTGTGTAACCCTACAAAACGCACCACATGGTGTGTAACCCTTCAACACGCACCACATGGTGTGTAACCCTACAACACGCACCACATGGTGTGTAACCCTACAACACGCACCACATAGTGTGTGTAACCCTACAACATGCACCACATGGTGTGTAACCCTACAACACGCACCACATGGTGTGTAACCCTGCAGCCCGGCCCCACATGCAGCCACCAGGTATATGTTTACATTGTATACACTTGCAGCCACCAGGTTGATTTTCTCTGCATTCCTCGTGTTGTATCTGGTCAATGTTCTGTATATTTCACATACATTTCTGCTGGTTCAGACTCTTTATGTTTTGTTTTGGATCGGTCTTTCTCTTCATTTTGCCGCCGCTCACATATTACCAATAAACTCAATATATGTGAAGAATTTTTCTCGTTAAACGCATTTATTTTCAGTGGCCTATCTATATCTAGTTATTTCTGCCTTAACCACAAACAAAACCTGTAATTACTCTGACATGTCTCTTTTTCCCTGAATTTGAGTTTGCTGATGTTCACCGCGTGTTTCCCCACAGCCAGAACGACGGAGGAGGGCCAAATGGAGGGGTTTCACTTGATAATCCTGGGGGCATCCATCCTTAAACATTTGGTGACCGGCACGCCACATTTTACCATGCTTTATTAAACCGCGGGGTGTGCCGGAGCTCGGTCTTTATTTCTGTGCCGCCATCGCATCGACTCCTGCAGCTGGCCGAAGGCAGAGCTCCGGTAACCTGCCAGGGTCAGGTGGTTTGCCGCCGCTGACAATGCGCGGTATTTAGATAATAAAGATGATAAGTTGCCGGCGAGCGAGCCCATCTCTCACGTCACTGCACTGTCACATCGTTCAGCGCTGCGTCCTTTACGAGCCGGTGTAACTGTATCTTCTTAATCCGTGGAAAGGTCAGCGCGGCAGGTACCATCGTTCGTTGACAAACTTTATTATGTTAAGTTGGTGTAATTACTGAACCGATCCAGACACCTAGATTAGGGCTCGGCTCCCGGCACTCACAGTGGAGGAGGGGGGAGCGCCTAATTACATTTATAAATTCTCTGCTTATGGAGAAGCCGCCGTGACCTTTAGCAGCTCCTTCCCGCAAACAGGTCGTAATCTCGCTGTGTTTGTGCGCAAAGAAAATATCACCCTTGTTAATTATTTTTAGCCGTGTCGTGCAGCTGGCCGAGCGCCGCGGCGGTAAAGGCCACCGTTATCATTATTATCTGCTGTATCAACACCGTAATTAAAGCTGTGAACGAGGATGACCTGCCGGTCACGTGGATCCAGTACTGTGCCCCCTCAGCTTTTTCTTCCCATCGCAGACTTTGACAGACGCGTGTTTTCTCATAAACCGCTGGACGTAGCGCGGGAAAAAAGCGACAGATCCAGGACCGGAAACCCTGCGGTAACGGAGAGAAAACGTCTACAGATTCCGGGGTCTCCATCACATCCAGAAACCTGTGTCCTAAGACAAAGGATCGTATGGATGGAAAGCCAGGCTGGAGCAGAGCTCTGAATGTGAAGCAGTCACCATGGAAACCAGGGAAATGTTCACACTGCGTGCATCATTGTAACAGATACAGACATTCATACATCGCCAGCATATTCTGTAGCGCTTTACAATGCGGGAGCACAAACATTACATGAGACATACATGATTAATGAGGAAAAGACGGCCCTGCCCCTTTGATTACCATCCAGGTAATACAGGACTTTAACCAAGTACAGACTCGCTACCCAGGACATACTGGAAAATGAGAGAAATTTCAATGTATCCTTCCTGGTAAAATCCTTTCTCAAAAAAAAAAGGGCTCAGACAGACATCCCGTGAGTTTACAATCTAAGGGGCGGGGGTAATTGAAACAAATGGGAGTCGAGGGAAGGTGAAACTGATGGCCAGAAAGAATATAGCTGGGCTTGCAGGGGAAGGACCAGAAGCTTGGACTTAGTAAGAGTAATTAGAGAGAGAAGCGGACACACCTGGAAAGGAGTCCTGTAATTAGGGACCGGGTCTGGCCGGGGGGGACAGCAGAGGGAAGAAAATGTAGTTCTGTCTGTGAGTGTGACGTGAAGAAAAGGAATAAGATTTGGTAAAATAAAAGTTCCCAGGCTTTTCAAGTCTTTACGACTGGGGAGGGAGAAGCATTCTCCAGCGTTTTCCCCCAAGCAACTTGCACTCCAGCATTTACCCCCCGGCCACTCGCGCTCCAGTGTTTACCCCCAGCCGCTCGAACTCCATCATTTACCCCCTGGCCACTCGCGCTCCAGTGTTCACCCCCCAGCCGCTCACACTCCAGTGTTTACCACCCAGCCACTCGCACTCCAGTGTTTACCCCCAGCCACTCGCGCTCCAGTGTTTACCCCCCAGCCAGCCACTCGCACTCCAGTGTTTGCCACTCGCGCTCCAGTGTTTACCCCTACCCAGCCACTTGCACTCCAGTGTTTACCCCCGGCCGCTCACGTTCCAGTGTTTCCCTCACACTCTGGGCCCCTCACGCTCCAGTGTTTCCCACACACTCCGGTCCCCCTGGCCCCTCGTGCTCCAGTGTTCCCTCACACACCGCCCCCCCGGCCCCTCGCGCTCCAGTGTTTACACCCCCAGCCCCTCGCACTCCAGTGTTTACCCCGCAGCCTCTTGCGCTCCAGCATTTACCCCCACCCAGCCACTCGCACTTCAGTGTTTACCCCGGCCCCTCACACTCCGGCCCCTTGCACTCCAGTGTTTTCTCCCGGCCCCTCGCGCTCCAGTGTTTCCCCCCGGCCCATTGCGCTACAGTGTTTCCCCCCAGCCCCTCACGCTCCAGTGTTTCCCTCACACTCCGGCCCCTCGCGCTCCAGTGTTTCCCTCACACTCCGGCCCCTCACGCTCCAGTGTTTCCCCCCGGCCCCTCGCGCTCCAGTGTTTCCCTCACACTCCAGCCCCTCGCGCTCCAGTGTTTCCCTCACACTCCGGCCCCTCGCCCCCCAGTGTTTCCCTCACACTCCGGGCCCTTGCGCTCCAGTGTTTCCCTCACACTCCGGCCCCTCGCGCTCCAGTGTTTCCCTCACACTTCGGCCCCTCGCGCTCCAGTGTTTCCCTCACACTCCGGCCCCTCGCGCTCCAGTGTTTCCCTCACACTTCGGCCCCTCGCGCTCCAGTGTTTCCCTCACACTCCGGCCCTCGCGCTCCAGTGTTTCCCTCACACTCCGGCCCTCGCGCTCCAGTGTTTCCCTCACACTCCGGCCCCTCGCGCTCCAGTGTTTCCCTCACACTCCGCCCCTCGCGCTCCATTGTTTCTCTCACACTCGGCCCCTCGCGCTCCAGTGTTTCCCTCACACTCCGGCCCCTCGCGCTCCAGTGTTTCCCTCACACTCCGGCCCCTCGCGCTCCAGTGTTTCCTCACACTCCGGCCCCTCGCGCTCCAGTGTTTCCCTCACACTCCGGCCCCTCGCGCTCCAGTGTTTCCCTCACACTCCGGCCCCTCGCGCTCCAGTGTTTCCTCACACTCGGCCCCTCTCGCTCCAGTGTTTCCCTCACACTTCGGCCCCTCGCGCTCCAGTGTTTCCCTCACACTTCGGCCCCTCTCGCTCCAGTGTTTCCCTCACACTCCGGCCCCTCGCGCTCCAGTGTTTCCCTCACACTTCGGCCCCTCGCGCTCCAGTGTTTCCCTCACACTCCGGCCCCTCGCGCTCCAGTGTTTCTCCCGGCTGTCAATGCTCGGATCAGGTATCGATCAGCCGGTGGGATTATAGCCGGGGAATCTGATAGAAATCAGATATTTCCATATCTCTCCGCTGCACACAGCAACATGGCGCTAATTAATCCCTCCAGCCCTAACGAGCGCTTCTTACCTGCTCTGTGGGTGACAGGAGATTGTTGCAGCAAAGAAAGGGTTAATTCCACCATCTGACGAAAGGAAAATTAAATTAAAAGAGCTTCAAACACATAAAGCTCTCACCCCGGCAGCTTCCGATAATAATTAGTCTTTTAATTGGGCCGTAATTAAACGATTGAGGAGAATTGCCAGTTTCCTGATGATTGATTTATTTACAATATTAATGGGATCCTGGAAGGTAACGGCCGGATGATCCGTCACACGCAGCCGATTTATGCCATAAAGTGCCAACAACCCAGCATTTTAGGCAAAAAAAAAGTAATTTGGGGAAATCCCCGTCTCTGCGATTTCCCGTCTCGGTTATCTTGTAATTCCACGAGTTGATTCTCTGCTTTTCCTGACTTACTGAATAAACCACCGCAGGCAGTGTCGGAGTTAATCTGCAGAGTAGGGCTCTGTTCACTAAACGGTGCATTATGGCACTTTTTGCCCAGCTATAAAATCCCTAAACCAGGCCGCGTCTCGGGGCTTAAGACTTTTACCTCTTAATATTCCAGCAGGATGCGTTGGCTGGAGGCGCCGGCGCGCGATAACGTCCTACAAAGAAAATACAAAAAAATAAATCTATATCTCTTAAAACATGAAGCGCAGCCCCCCTCCCCCCAAACCGCGGGATTTAGGAAGCAAATAAAAGCGTTATCGGCGGGAAATATGGATTCCCGATATTCTCCCCGGGAGCCGCGTCTCTGTGATGTCAGGAGCGCAGCGGATTCGGATTTGGCCGCAAAGATTAAAATCTGTTTCAGTGAAGATTTTTACCGATAAGCGTTTTTTTCTCTCACAGAGGATTTTTTTTTCAATATTTTTATAATTTTTAAATCTGCGCAGGAGTTATTTAAATTCCGGATAATCTTCCTCGGGCGCCGCCGCGAAATCGCATTAATCTATCTACAAAGCAGCATCGACGCTCTGGAAACACCACCGCGATTTTTGGGCAGAAAAGCATAACGGGAGGAGGCAGGATCGGCCAGAATGATGAGAACGTTCCGCCGGTGCCGTGGCGGCGCCGCATTCTGAGCATTAATAGCGTTTAATGGCAGAGCCGGTCCCGTTAGAAGATTCCCGGCGTTTGATTTCTTGCCAGGTGAGGAGATGAATGAAGACGGGCCACATGCGAAGTCTGCCGCGCATCAGGCGTCCGCGACGAGCCCCTTTACAGTCTCAGCGCTAATTATTACGAGCGCCGCACTCGGGAGATAAACGCCGGCTCGCGTTTAACTCCCTCCCCCCCCCACAAAGACCAGTTAATGGGGGAGATCAAATACTGCCAGCTGGAAGGACGAGGCTCGGTGACAATCACCTGAGATGAATCTGCACGTCTCCTTCCAGCCGCGTAAAATACAAAAACATGAAGCCGGAGCGGATACTGTGCGGCGAGCGTGCGGCGCGTCACTTTGTATCACTTCACGGCGGATTCTGGAGACGTTTAAAGGGACTGATGGAAGGTGTGACCTTTCCCGCGCCCGGCGCTGCGGAACATCACATCTTTCTCTCTTTTTCTGAAAAGCAGGCGATTTTCCGCCGTTTCACACTGTTTCTGTGTCGTTGTGGACTGGATTTTTCCGCTAATTTGCTGGGAAAGCTGCGTGGTTTGTAGGGGCGGCTGCTCGCCGCTCCACACTGTACGGCACCGGCCCTGCACCCAAACTGTATCCAGGGAGAATTACACGTGGTGTGAAATCGGAAACGCGGTAACATCCTGCGCTGTGTGATGTCAGCGCAACGTGACGAGCAAGAGGTTTGGAAGGGGTTGGATACGGGGAGTGTTAGGGTTGGAGTTAGTGTTGAGTTTAGGTTTAGAGTAAGCTCTGCAGCATTGGGGGGTTTGGTTTATGCTATGGCCTCTGTGACCATTTGGACTATAACTCCCAAGATCCTCAGCGCAGGATCATGAAATGCTCTGTAATGTAATGACATCACGGCTTCATCATCCCAAGCTGCCACATTGATTCCCGAGGGATCCGTGCCCGGAGCGGAGAGCGATCGAGTAGAGACGAGTGTGAGGAAGTCTCTGGGCAGACGAGTTACATGATCTGCTCACTCCATTCCACCCAGCGTCCGGGAGTGACCAGCGTCCGGGAGTAACCAGCGTCCAGGAGTGACCAGCGTCTGGGAGTGACCAGCATCCAGAATATCAAGCGTCCAGGAGTGACCAGCGTCTGGGAGTGACCAGCATCCAGAATATCAAGCGTCCAGGAGTGACCAGCGTCCAGGAGTGACCAGCGTCTGGGAGTGACCAGCATCCGGAATATCAAGCGTCCGGGAGTATCCAGCGTCCGGGAGTATCCAGCGTCCGGGAGTGACCAGCGTCTGGGAGTGACCAGCATCCGGAATATCAAGCGTCCGGGAGTGACCAGCGTCTGGAGTATCCAGCGTCCGGGAGTATTCAGCGTCCGGGAGTGACCAGCATCCGGTGGAAACGTTTCCCGGAAAGAGTCACCGTGTTATCGGTCAGACTCGATTTATCCGTTATCTGAGATTTTATCGGGAAATCCGCGCTCGCTGCCGGGCGGATCCTAAAACACGTTTCCCACGACGAGCTCCTAAACGCTGCGGTCTGCATCTGTTTTTTGTTTTTCCGGTGACTTTGCTCGAACGAGAGAATTCCTCTGCCGTGGACTCTGTGCGACTCGAGTTTCCTGCCGTCAGATGGTCCTGAGGATGCACGATGATTCCAGGGCCCAAAACAGACGAACGCGGTTGGAAACGGCCATTAATCCGATGCTTGCTTGGCGTACGCGGCACTGAGATCAGCCCATCTCCGATGAATTCACCTCCTCCCGGAGAGTTGCCCGGGGTTTGGAACGCTAATCCCATCACTTGGAGGCATTGGCTGCTTTTCTTGCCTCGCTGCCCCCCTCGGTATAGGATTCCTGGCCATTCGTCATCTCGTGGGTTTTACAAATCCAGCCATTTCCGGCACGCAGGAACCCACAGAGTCATGATCATGTGTATTGGTCTCCAGACCCCACGCCGCTTTAACCCCTTCAGTGACTATGGGACGCACGGCCGGCACGGGCAGCCAGGACGCAGAGACATGACTGTGCCATGATCAGATTCCCAAAATCACAGAAATTTACATTTATTTATCCTCAAAGTATAAAGAGGACGATTTCTTCTTTCTTTCCTCATTTTATTATTATGACGGAATGGAGTATCCGCCTGCGGTCCTGCTCTATCTGACCCCCTCGTTGGTGTTGCCAAGCCCGACTACCGAGTGGCACGGCACCCGGCGTCTCGAGCGGCTTGGGTAGAGGACTACGTGCGGTGGAGATCTGTAGAGTAGATGAGGCACCCACGGTGGGAATCCGCCCGACTACCGAGTGGCACGGCACTCGGCGTCTCGAGCAGCGGATCTACTGACCATTGAAGGGCTGGAGACGGTCTGCGTGGCGAACCGCGGTTCGGTAGAGTCTCCTTGCAGATGCAGAGCACGGCGCTCAGCCGAGGACCCGATTCGGGGTGGTTGCGGTATCCAAGATACCGATTCAAGGTGGCGCAACGGCGCGGCGAATCGATGTTCTGCTGCGGAGTTAGAGTGACCCGTTCCTGGGTGGTGGTGATATGTAGCCGACGTGAAATGACAACACCAGGCAGAGCTGTATGTTTCAAACACTCAGATGAACTGACTCTTTTAATCACACGCCACTATTTATGCTGAAGTACAACAGTCATAATTTGCATACCCATACTAATTACTAGCACACCCATACTAATTACATTATGTCAGTTATTTACAATCAACATTCTTCACATTCTCTTAGCCTTCAGCGCACACAACATTTGTATATCCATTGTTCCAGCACATCAGATTAAACACACACTATCAGAGATCCCTTAAATTAAACATGTACCTAGATAATGGGGAAAATCCCTGACGCATAAATTACACAGCAGCAAAACTTGTTTACTGGCTACAGAAAAACACATTTACCTACAGGAATATAAGTATGTTTTAAAACCAAAGCTATGTCATTTCACTAAACTAAATTAAACTAAAACCAAACGTAAAGTAAAGTAAAGTATATTTAAAATCACACAGGGTACATCTTAATACAGCACATCAAGTAAAACACATCTAGCAAGGAAAATAAACTGTTCATACATTGAAACGCACACTGCAAACGTTCAAAGGAAAACAAGGTCCTTTTAAAAATGTCTTGGGTTTGAGTCCTGGGTCTCGCTGCGCCGAGCCCCTATGTCCCTTCCGTGACACTCCTCCCCCTTTCCAAAGTCCGACGAGCCCGTTGGACCCACACGGGTCGTATAGGGGGAGTCGGTGCAGTCTCTGCGGCCCATAGTCCGTGGGCAAGAGGCGAGCCGCCAGGCTTCTCCAGTGGTGCTCGCGGCCGTGCCTGGCAGGTTGTAAGTCCTTCGGGGTACCCCTCCGGAATAAGTGTCCCGTGGTTGGGGAGAGGTACCACCTGTGCCGTCTCCAGTGGTACCGTGCACCCGGGAAAAACGGGTGCCAAGTGCACGCGCCCCGAGTGTCCTGGTCAGCCGTTGGGGAAAACAGTGGCTGCATGGGGCCTCCGGGCCAAGGGTTGTGGAGATGGGCAGAGGGGGACCAGGCTCTGCCCCATTGCCAGCGCGTCGGCTGGGTGGTTCAAGCCGAGAAAGGGTCCCCGGGCAGGAGAATGGCGTCCTCCAGCTCCGGTGGGGTCCGTGGCTGCGGGATAAGTAGCCCGAGGGTACCCCCTTCTGCTCCTCGGGGCAGATGGTGGAGGATGGGCAGAGGCCAGCGGCCTCTCTCCCGTTGCCAGCTCTTCTGCTGGGGAGTGGGCACAGGAACAACGTCCAGGGGGTCAGATGGGGTCAACGGCTGCGGGCTAAGCAGCTCGGGTAAATTCTGCTGTTCCTCAGGGCAGACGACGGAGAGTGGGCAGAGGCCAGCGGCACTCTGCCCCGTTGCCAGCTCTTCTGCTGGGGAAGTGGGCGCAGAAATGACATCCCGGGTGTCAGGTGGGGTCAACGGCTGTGAGACAAGCAGCTCGGGTAAACTCGCCTGCTCCTCAGGGCAGACGACGGAGGGTGGACAGAGGCCAGATGCACTCTGCCCCGTTGCCAGCTCTTCTGCTGGGGAGGTGGGTACCGGAACAAAGTCCAGGGGGTTAGATGGGGTCAATGGCTGCGGGATCAGCAGCGCGAGGGTATCCCCTTTCTGCTCCTCGGGGCAGAGGGTGGGATGGGCAGAGGCCAGCGGCGCTCTGCCCGTTGCCAGCTCTTCTGCTGGGGGAGTGGTTACCGGAACAAAGTCCAGGGGGTTGGATGGGGTAAACGGCTGCGAGATCGGCAGCGCGGGGTTATCCCTTTCTGCTCCTCGGGCAGCTGGGAAAAGTGGGCAGAGGCCAGCGGCACTCTGCCCGTGGCCAGCTCTTCGGCTGGGTGGGGGAATAACTTTCTCTGCTGCTGAGGGTGGGCAGAGGCCAGCGGCGCTCTGCCCCGTTGCCAGCTCTTCCGCTGGGCCCGCGCGCACGGACACCGTGTCTTCCTGCGGGTTGAAGGGGGTAGCTTCTTCTGCTGGGGCCCCAACGGGGACCCATGGGAGCATCTCGGCCTCCCATACTTCCAAGTCCTGTGGACTGTCGGTTCCTTCCGCCGACCCGTCCCAGTACATGGGACTCAGACCCGACTGCGGAACGCTGTCCAACAATCTCCTGTAGGCCTTCTCGAGCTCCCACTCTCGCTCTGCTAGGAACTCCAGTTCCTCGAACTCCGAGTCCCTGCTATCGTACGGGAGCTCCTGTTCCCATCGCTCCAGTATCTCCTCCGACCGCTCTTCTGTCTCTTCTCCGAACCCAGGGTCTGTGGCCATGCTCTCGTAAAGCAGCCCCGTGCCACCATAGTGGGGCCCTGCGGTGGAGGCGCTGTCAATGGTGCGGGGTATCAGGGGGCCGGCTAGCCACCGGAGCGCGCGGTACGCGGCGTCCAGTGCAATCTCCTGCTGCACCAGGTACTGGAGCTCTGCCTCCCACTCCTCCGGGGCCCGATCTTGCAGGAACGCCGCTCGAGCGTCATACTGCACCTGGTGGATGACAGCGTCGGAGGGAACATAGACGTCATGGTAGTCCCTCTCATGGTACAGGGCCTCGTACCAAAGTTCCTGGCGGATCTCGTCTCGCCACTCGTACCCGGTGGGCTCCACTGTGGACCCATGGTACCGGACCAGGCCCTCCTGCAGCCTTCTCGGGAATTCCGCCCTCGAGTCCGCGAGGGTGCTGAAACAGTGGCACTGCCACTCACTGGGGGTGTGGCGTCCTCGGATGCAGCTTCAGGCGAGCTGTAAGCCTCCACCCAAGGGTCGCTGGGATGTGCGTTTTCCCCCATACAGGCTCCAGGCGAACTGTAAGTCCCGAAAGGGGTATCGCTGGGGGGGGTAGGTTCCCGGGGTGAACCTCCAGTCGAGCTGTAAACCTCGACCCAGGGTCCTACGGGTTTGGGGACGGGGTTAGAAAGTTCACTCATTCTTGCACTGAGCGCCGCCATCCGCAACTCGTGCTGATGGTCCTTCTCTTGCTCCTCGCGTCCTTGTCCCGTCCTCACGCTCCTTGTCCCGCTCCTCTTCCTGCCGGACCTCCTGGATCACCTTGCTTATGTCAGCCTCCGATGGGGCAGCTCCGAGAAGGGCGATCCGTTGCCGCGCCTTTCTGACGAAGGCATCTTCCGTTTCCTCTGCGAGGACAGGGGTGGGGGCGGGTGGCTTCACCGTCGCCGCCCACCCGGTCTAGGACCTGCAGCTCCTTAATCAAGGTCTTCTTGCGTTTAGAGCCTGGGGTACCTCCCCGATTCTCCAGCATGCCCCGCAGGGTGTCCCTGTTGTAATGGCTGTACACCGCCATGGTGTAGGTCTCCTTGCTGGGGGTTGCAGAGAGCGATCCCACCGCTGCCACCAGTATGACGGAATGGGCGTATCCGCCTGCGGTCCTGCTCTATCTGACCCGTTGGTGTTGCCAAGCCCGACTACCGAGTGGCACGGCACCCGGCGTCTCGAGCGGCTTGGGTAGAGGACTACGTGGCGGTGGAGGGTAGATGCACCCACGGTGGAAATCCGCCGACTACCGAGTGGCACGGCACTCGGCGTCTCGAGCAGCGGATCTACTGACCATTGAAGGGCTGGAGACGGTCTGCGTGGCGAACCGCGGTTCGGTAGAGTCTCCTTGCAGATGCAGGCACGGCGCTCAGCCGAGGACCCGATTCGGGGTGGTTGCGGTATCCCAGATACCGATTCAAGGTGGCGCAACGGCGCGGCGAATCGATGTTCTGCTGCGGAGTTAGAGTGACCCGTTCCTGGGTGGTGGTGATATGTAGCCGACGTGAAATGACAACACCAGGCAGAGCTGTATGTTTCAAACACTCAGATGAACTGACTCTTTTAATGAACAACGCCACTATTTATGCTGAAGTACAACAGTCACAATTTGCATACCCATACTAATTACTAGCACACCCATCTAATTAGATTATGTCAGTTATTTACAATCAACATTCTTCACATTCTCTTAGCCTTCAGCGCACACAACATTTGTATATCCATTGTTCCAGCACATCAGATTAAACACACACTATCAGAGATCCCTTAAATTAAACATGTACCTAGATAATGGGGAAAATCCCTGACGCATAAATTACACAGCAGCAAAACTTGTTTACTGGCTACAGAAAAACACATTTACCTACAGGAATATAAGCATGTTTTAAAACCAAAGCTATGTCATTTCACTAAACTAAATTAAACTAAAACCAAACGATGTAAAGTATTTAAAATCACACAGGGTACATCTTAATACAGCACATCAAGTAAAACCACATCTAGCAAGGAAAATAAACTGTTCATACATTGAAACGCACACTGCAAACGTTCAAGAAAAACAAGGTCCTTTTAAAAATGTCTTGGGTTTGAGTCCTGGGTCTTGCTGCGCCGAGCCCCTATGTCCCTTCCGTGACAATTATATTTTTACTATAAAACGCCGTCTAGTTTCAGAAATGGTCACAGATCAGACAGTAATAATCGTGCCAGACAGTTGATTACCCGGTTTGCGAGTTTGTGTTCCGGAGCCGCCTGCACTTGTAAGGATTGCGGGTCACTAACGCGCCGGCAGAAATCCAGCGCTGGAGCCGTAGGCAAGTGTCGTCCCCCCCCCCCCCCGCGTGCAGGTAACACAGTTCTCTGGGTAAAACCAGGCGCCTGTATTTAAATGTTTTACATAAATTGCCGGTATCTGAGCTGGATCCACCAGATCCATCCTGCTCTCCGGAATCTTCTATTCAGCCGGGTCATAATATATACAGTCAGGTCCATAAATATTGGGACAGTGACACAATTGTAACATCTTTGGCTCTATACACCACCACAATGGAGTTGGAATGAAACAAAGCCACAGTCAGTGGGTTTCATGCTCCCAGCCACGCCGGCACATTAAGGCAGCAACCTTCATGTCTAGCCCTTAGACTGCACCGATCACTCCGGGCCCGATTGCTTCGGCCCTTTCACTCAGGTGATCTCCTTTAGCACTGGTTGCCTGAATAAGAGCAGCCGCTCCCATCATGCAGTGCGTCAGCATTGTTGCCCCTTTACTCCTAGAGACCGATACTTGTTCCTGTGATCAGCTACGTCCCTGCTCTAGACCTCGGATTGTGACCTGACCCTGCAACCTGGATTCCCCATGTGCCCCTTCAGCTGCCTCCCCTGGAACCTCCAGTTTCCTCGTGTCACCCCAAGTATCCTGGTTCTTCCACAGCTCCTCGTGTCACCCCAAGTATCCTGGTTCTTCCACAGCTCCTCGTGTCACCCCAAGTATCCTGGTTCTTCCACAGCTCCTCGTGTCACCCCAAGTATCCGGGTTCTTCCACAGTTCCTCGTGTCACCCCAAGTATCCTGGTTCTTCCACAGCTCCTCGTGCCCCCCCCCCAAGTATCCTATTTCTTCCACAGCTCCTCGTGTCACCCCAAGTATCCTGGTTCTTCCACAGCTCCTCGTGTCCCCCCAAGTATCCTGGTTCTTCCACAGCTCCTCGTGTCCCCCCAAGAATCCTGGTTCTTCCACAGCTCCTCGTGTCCCCCCAAGTATCCTGGTTCTTCCACAGCTCCTCGTGTCCCCCCAAGTATCCTGGTTCTTCCACAGCTCCTCGTGTCCCTCTCAGTCCTTCGTTGTGTCTAAGATCCCCTCTGTGCTCAAGACCCTCGCACCCTTCAAAACTCCCGGTAACCTCTCCTGTGATCCTGTTCATAACTATGTGTCCCACTATCCAGTCTGGTCAGCCCTTTTCACGTCCCGCCCATTGTTCACCACTTGCTGGCTCTCCTGGTCCTGCCTGCACCGTTGCCCCTAAGAGTGTTTGTAAATATCCCGGCATAGCGGACTCGTATCTGTGATTCTGCGGGTCACCCGGTATCAAGGCTGACGGTGGGACACAGGGATTCGGCTCCGTCACCCCACAGCGGCGGCTGCTGTTTGCCGGCCCGGCACAATCTGTGTCAAACATAACCGGGAGAAAAGAAAAGGCGTTTTTGTGATCGGGATTTTGTGTTTTTGGCTGAAACCTGAAATAAACGCATCAGTTGGTGTGACGTCAGTTGGAGTGACGTCAGTTGGTGTGGCGTCAGTTGGAGTGACGTCAGCTGGAGTGACGTCAGTTGGTGTGGCGTCAGTTGGAGTGACGTCAGTTGGTGTGGCGTCAGTTGGAGTGACGTCAGTTGGTGTGGCGTCAGTTGGAGTGGCGTCAGTTGGTGTGGCGTCAGTTGGAGTGACGTCAGTTGGAGTGGCGTCAGTTGGAGTGGCGTCAGTTGGTGTGGCGTCAGTTGGAGTGGCGTCAGTTGGAGTGGCGTCAGTTGGTGTCCCCTCGTTCAGCGCCCGCCTGCCTCCCGTCACTTTTACACCATGAGCCAAGGCCGGAATCTGGAACCAAACCCAGATTTACAGTGATTTCACCCCAAACCGGCCTCGCTGCAGGGAGGGGGCAGCCAGATGCGCCGCGGACCACTTCCCGATCGATATTTCAGCTCCTGAAGTTTGAGTTTCTGCAGGAATCGGGAAGCGAAGCTTTGAAGTAACCGGCTTGAATTTCCCATGTGCCGCGCGTTTTATTCCCACGGCTGGCGGGGGGGCATCGCATGTCTGATGATGGACTCTGAAAATCAATGTTAAGTGCCTTGAAATGCAGCTTTCCGCAGCGGTCTTCTGTTTAACTCTCTGCACGCCAGAAGCCCCCTTCCTCTCCCTGGTCTTGCTCCTCAGCCGGGCTCTGGGTTATGGCACGGCATCGAACGCGCGGCATCCGCAGTACCAGGAACACCTAATGCCGTGTCTTATATCTCTCAGCGACCGCTTGCGTTCCTGCCGGAGACGAGCGGTGACGTTTCACCAGGACGGCCTGTGATCTGTTCCGTTTTTTCTTGGTTTATGGTGTTTTATTCCAGATTTTGCCGCAGCGGAAGCAAATTTGTAGATTATCATTTGTGGTGATAACCCCCCCCCCCATCTCTGCAGAATCCCCTCTGGATACATCGTGTCATAACAATGACATCATATCGGTGCATGTGATCCCATATACAGCATCACCGCGGCAGAGTGAATTTGCGTCACTCCGTACGCGGTTTTTCCACCATTTTTCCTGCCGGGTCTCTAAGGCCGCGCCGGCTCCTTTTTTTTTTTAATTCCCTCAACTAAATGGGTGAATAACTCCAAAAAGCCAACCTTTATCCGCGCGTGGGGATGAGAAGCAGCTTAATGAGATGACATATAAAGATATCATAAGGCTTAAAACCTGTTTAACCTTTTCAATGCTGGCAGCGCTCGCGTCTGATTAGGAAGTTGACCTCTAATTAATGTAAATGTCACGGTTTTTTTCCGAGCCGCTGCCCGGAGCTGTCTGCATGAGACGCCGACACATTTTCACTTTATTATGAGCGCACAGATAAAAGACGGGAGATGTGGGTCAGTCTCAGCCCTTAGGATATTGTGGGGGGGCTGACAGGGGTAGCGCAGGGGGGTCAGGTGATCGCGGTGCTCATGAGGTGCTACAATAATTCCTTATAAAGTGTAACCGTGTGGCGCGTTACGCCCAGATTTATCAATCAATCAAAGCGCTGTCTTTAGATACAATGTTACCATTCCAGAGATACAGAGTGAGGCGGGGGGGGGTGAAGGCCCATGTGTACACGCTAGTCTCCATTAGATGGCAGAGACGTGGGGCCCCCACAGGCGCCCGTGTGGAGGTCCCTACTAGATGGACACACATACCTGCACCGGATCATCCGGCATGGACTGAACGTGGGAGAGGAGAGCAGTGACTTATTACTTGGCAAGTCGTAAAGTGCAGGTTTGTTTCGACCAATCAGAAAGAGCCCACTAAGTGTACACGCCCACGAGGTCCCGGAATCAGAGACACAGGTTTCAGGATCGCAGCAGTAATCGCTTCGATACCGGACATTAAAGTGATAGCAGCCAGACACAAACAAATGTAAGCTAGACACCGCTAGGGATCGACTCGCTAAACTGTGATCGGAGGCAGCTTGACGATCTACGTACAATATTATGACCAAAAAAGTCTCTATTGCCCCATATGTAATCAAACTCGCTGTTAAGTAGATAGACCCCTGAGCCAGAGGTTTGCACACGTCTCTAGGCTCGGGTTACACATAGTTACATATTAAATACAGTATATATATATATACGGAAAGCGAGGCGTGCTGTGACAGACGGGCTCATTTACATTTATCTGGTGCCCCAGTGCGTGTCCTGCCCCTACCCCGGGCGCCACTTAATGCCACGCAGGCCGCCTGGCTCCAGAAATTGTAAAAAATTATTTATTTTTTTTAATAAGTGGAAAAGGATAGTTTCAAGCGTTTCCATGACGACTGCCTCTTTTTTCCGGTCCCTTTGCGAGACGCGTCCGTCAGAGTGAAGTTTGATGTTTCTTTGGCAAAGATTAATGGAAACATTGACGCGTTAACGCGGAAAATCCAGCGGCTCAGTGAAATCCGGCGCAGCGGCTGCTAACGCGGCACTGGGGGGGGCTTCATCGCGACGAGTTGATTCAGTGTTATTTCTATGATCTTAACTTGTTTTTTTTGGGGGGGGGGTTTGCTGTAATGATTGGTGGGGGGAGGGGATTCGAAATCCATGGATATAACGTATCAATGTCCCAAAACTAAACTACTAACTACCTTACCCATGATCCGTCCCCTCCTCGGAGTGCGGTGCCTTTCCTGTGCTTCACCTCTGCCTGATTCAGGTTTTCATGTGTCGTTTCTCCTGCGATAAAGTGGACGGACCCTAAACACACATTAACACACAAATCCCTGCTTTTAATGGTTCCTGCAGTTTTAATGATTTTTATAATAACCTGATTCTGCCAGAATCCTGAAAAATAGAATTTATTAAACATGTTCAGAAAAATATGCTCCGGGACAAAGTGTTACTTCTGGAGTAATCGCCATGGCAACCGGAGGCATCATCCTGTCACTCCCTGTTATTCTTTATAAATAATGAAGTTTGTTCTCTCTAGCTGCATGTTACATTCACCACGAGTCCTGCTCCAGTGGCCACGCCGGGCGGAGAGAACAACCATTAATTAGAACAGAACTAGTCTGATGCAAAAACCAAGATATAAGGATCCTGTGCAGAGGAGCTTACAATCTATGAGGTGAGGGGGATCCTGTGCAGAGGAGCTTACAATCTATGAGGTGAGGGGGATCCTGCACAGAGGAGCTTACAATCTATGAGGTGAGGGGGATCCTGTGCAGAGGAGCTTACAATCTATGAGGTGAGGGGGATCCTGCGCAGAGGAGCTTACAATCTATGAGGTGAGGGGATCCTGTGCAGAGGAGCTTACAATCTATGAGGTGAGGGGGATCCTGCGCAGAGGAGCTTACAATCTATGAGGTGAGGGGGATCCTGTGCAGAGGAGCTTACAATCTATGAGGTGAGGGGGATCCTGTGCAGAGGAGCTTACAATCTATGAGGTGAGGGGGATCCTGTGCAGAGGAGCTTACAATCTATGAGGTGAGGGGATCCTGCGCAGAGGAGCTTACAATCTATGAGGTGAGGGGGATCCTGTGCAGAGGAGCTTACAATCTATGAGGTGAGGGGGATCCTGTGCAGAGGAGCTTACAATCTATGAGGTGAGGGGATCCTGTGCAGAGGAGCTTACAATCTATGAGGTGAGGGGGATCCTGTGCAGAGGAGCTTACAATCTATGAGGTGAGGGGATCCTGCGCAGAGGAGCTTACAATCTATGAGGTGAGGGGATCCTGTGCAGAGGAGCTTACAATCTATGAGGTGAGGGGGATCCTGCGCAGAGGAGCTTACAATCTATGAGGTGAGGGGGATCCTGTGCAGAGGAGCTTACAATCTATGAGGTGAGGGGATCCTGCGCAGAGGAGCTTACAATCTATGAGGTGAGGGGATCCTGCGCAGAGGAGCTTACAATCTATGAGGTGAGGGGGATCCTGTGCAGAGGAGCTTACAATCTATGAGGTGAGGGGGATCCTGGGCAGAGGAGCTTACAATCTATGAGGTGAGGGGATCCTGTGCAGAGGAGCTTACACTCTATGAGGTGAGGGGGATCCTGCGCAGAGGAGCTTACAATCTATGAGGTGAGGGGGATCCTGCGCAGAGGAGCTTACAATCTATGAGGTGAGGGGATCCTGCGCAGAGGAGCTTACAATCTATGAGGTGAGGGGATCCTGTGCAGAGGAGCTTACAATCTATGAGGTGAGGGGGATCCTGTGCAGAGGAGCTTACAATCTATGAGGTGAGGGGGATCCTGTGCAGAGGAGCTTACAATCTATGAGGTGAGGGGGATCCTGTGCAGAGGAGCTTACAATCTATGAGGTGAGGGGGATCCTGTGCAGAGGAGCTTACAATCTATGAGGTGAGGGGGATCCTGCGCAGAGGAGCTTACAATCTATGAGGTGAGGGGGATCCTGTGCAGAGGAGCTTACAATCTATGAGGTGAGGGGGATCCTGCGCAGAGGAGCTTACAATCTATGAGGTGAGGGGGATCCTGTGCAGAGGAGCTTACAATCTATGAGGTGAGGGGGATCCTGTGCAGAGGAGCTTACAATCTATGAGGTGAGGGGGATCCTGTGCAGAGGAGCTTACAATCTATGAGGTGAGGGGGATCCTGTGCAGAGGAGCTTACAATCTATGAGGTGAGGGGGATCCTGTGCAGAGGAGCTTACAATCTATGAGGTGAGGGGGATCCTGCGCAGAGGAGCTTACAATCTATGAGGTGAGGGGATCCTGTGCAGAGGAGCTTACAATCTATGAGGTGAGGGGGATCCTGCGCAGAGGAGCTTACAATCTATGAGGTGAGGGGGATCCTGCGCAGAGGAGCTTACAATCTATGAGGTGAGGGGGATCCTGTGCAGAGGAGCTTACAATCTATGAGGTGAGGGGATCCTGTGCAGAGGA
Organism: Leptobrachium leishanense; assembly: GCA_009667805.1. NCBI lineage: Eukaryota > Metazoa > Chordata > Amphibia > Anura > Megophryidae > Leptobrachium > Leptobrachium leishanense. Next base: position 108,644 of record RXON01005228.1, read on the forward strand.
GCTTACAATCTATGAGGTGAGGGGGATCCTGTGCAGAGGAGCTTACAATCTATGAGGTGAGGGGGATCCTGCGCAGAGGAGCTTACAATCTATGAGGTGAGGGGGATCCTGCGCAGAGGAGCTTACAATCTATGAGGTGAGGGGGATCCTGTGCAGAGGAGCTTACAATCTATGAGGTGAGGGGGATCCTGCGCAGAGGAGCTTACAATCTATGAGGTGAGGGGGATCCTGTGCAGAGGAGCTTACAATCTATGAGGTGAGGGGGATCCTGTGCAGAGGAGCTTACAATCTATGAGGTGAGGGGGATCCTGTGCAGAGGAGCTTACAATCTATGAGGTGAGGGGATCCTGTGCAGAGGAGCTTACAATCTATGAGGTGAGGGGATCCTGTGCAGAGGAGCTTACAATCTATGAGGTGAGGGGGATCCTGTGCAGAGGAGCTTACAATCTATGAGGTGAGGGGGATCCTGCGCAGAGGAGCTTACAATCTATGAGGTGAGGGGGATCCTGTGCAGAGGAGCTTACAATCTATGAGGTGAGGGGGATCCTGCGCAGAGGAGCTTACAATCTATGAGGTGAGGGGGATCCTGTGCAGAGGAGCTTACAATCTATGAGGTGAGGGGGATCCTGCGCAGAGGAGCTTACAATCTATGAGGTGAGGGGATCCTGCGCAGAGGAGCTTACAATCTATGAGGTGAGGGGATCCTGTGCAGAGGAGCTTACAATCTATGAGGTGAGGGGATCCTGTGCAGAGGAGCTTACAATCTATGAGGTGAGGGGGATCCTGTGCAGAGGAGCTTACAATCTATGAGGTGAGGGGGATCCTGCGCAGAGGAGCTTACAATCTATGAGGTGAGGGGGATCCTGCGCAGAGGAGCTTACAATCTATGAGGTGAGGGGGATCCTGCGCAGAGGAGCTTACAATCTATGAGGTGAGGGGGATCCTGCGCAGAGGAGCTTACAATCTATGAGGTGAGGGGATCCTGCGCAGAGGAGCTTACAATCTATGAGGTGAGGGGGATCCTGCGCAGAGGAGCTTACAATCTATGAGGTGAGGGGGATCCTGTGCAGAGGAGCTTACAATCTATGAGGTGAGGGGGATCCTGTGCAGAGGAGCTTACAATCTATGAGGTGAGGGGGATCCTGCGCAGAGGAGCTTACAATCTATGAGGTGAGGGGGATCCTGTGCAGAGGAGCTTACAATCTATGAGGTGAGGGGGATCCTGTGCAGAGGAGCTTACAATCTATGAGGTGAGGGGGATCCTGTGCAGAGGAGCTTACAATCTATGAGGTGAGGGGATCCTGTGCAGAGGAGCTTACAATCTATGAGGAGGGGGATCCTGCGCAGAGGAGCTTACAATCTATGAGGTGAGGGGGATCCTGTGCAGAGGAGCTTACAATCTATGAGGTGAGGGGGATCCTGCGCAGAGGAGCTTACAATCTATGAGGTGAGGGGGATCCTGCGCAGAGGAGCTTACAATCTATGAGGTGAGGGGGATCCTGCAGAGGAGCTTACAATCTATGAGGTGAGGGGGATCCTGCGCAGAGGAGCTTACAATCTATGAGGTGAGGGATCTCTGTGCAGAGGAGCTTACAATCTATGAGGTGAGGGGGATCCTGTGCAGAGGAGCTTACAATCTATGAGGTGAGGGGGATCCTGCGCAGAGGAGCTTACAATCTATGAGGTGAGGGGGATCCTGTGCAGAGGAGCTTACACTCTATGAGGTGAGGGGGATCCTGTGCAGAGGAGCTTACAATCTATGAGGTGAGGGGGATCCTGTGCAGAGGAGCTTACAATCTATGAGGTGAGGGGGATCCTGCGCAGAGGAGCTTACAATCTATGAGGTGAGGGGGATCCTGTGCAGAGGAGCTTACAATCTATGAGGTGAGGGGGATCCTGTGCAGAGGAGCTTACAATCTATGAGGTGAGGGGGATCCTGTGCAGAGGAGCTTACAATCTATGAGGTGAGGGGATCCTGTGCAGAGGAGCTTACAATCTATGAGGTGAGGGGGATCCTGGGCAGAGGAGCTTACAATCTATGAGGTGAGGGGGATCCTGCGCAGAGGAGCTTACAATCTATGAGGTGAGGGGATCCTGTGCAGAGGAGCTTACAATCTATGAGGTGAGGGGGATCCTGCGCAGAGGAGCTTACAATCTATGAGGTGAGGGGATCCTGTGCAGAGGAGCTTACAATCTATGAGGTGAGGGGATCCTGCGCAGAGGAGCTTACAATCTATGAGGTGAGGGGGATCCTGTGCAGAGGAGCTTACAATCTATGAGGTGAGGGGGATCCTGTGCAGAGGAGCTTACAATCTATGAGGTGAGGGGATCCTGCGCAGAGGAGCTTACAATCTATGAGGTGAGGGGATTCTGGCAGAGGAGCTTACAATCTATGAGGTGAGGGGATCCTGTGCAGAGAGAGCTTACAATCTATGAGGTGAGGGGGATCCTGTGCAGAGGAGCTTACAATCTATGAGGTGAGGGGATCCTGTGCAGAGGAGCTTACAATCTATGAGGTGAGGGGATCCTGTGCAGAGGAGCTTACAATCTATGAGGTGAGGGGGATCCTGGGCAGAGGAGCTTACAATCTATGAGGTGAGGGGGATCCTGTGCAGAGGAGCTTACAATCTATGAGGTGAGGGGGATCCTGTGCAGAGGAGTTTACAATCTATGAGGTGAGGGGGATCCTGTGCAGAGGAGCTTACAATCTATGAGGTGAGGGGGATCCTGCGCAGAGGAGCTTACAATCTGAGGTGAGGGGATCCTGTGCAGAGGAGCTTACAATCTATGAGGTGAGGGGATCCTGCGCAGAGGAGCTTACAATCTATGAGGTGAGGGGGATCCTGTGCAGAGGAGCTTACAATCTATGAGGTGAGGGGGATCCTGTGCAGAGGAGCTTACAATCTATGAGGTGAGGGGGATCCTGCGCAGAGGAGCTTACAATCTATGAGGTGAGGGGGATCCACGCAGAGGAGCTTACAATCTATGAGGTGAGGGGATCCTGTGCAGAGGAGCTTACAATCTATGAGGTGAGGGGATCCTGCGCAGAGGAGCTTACAATCTATGAGGTGAGGGGATCCTGCGCAGAGGAGCTTACAATCTATGAGGTGAGGGGATCCTGCGCAGAGGAGTTTACAATCTATGAGGTGAGGGGATCCTGCGCAGAGGAGCTTACAATCTATGAGGTGAAGGGGATCCTGCGCAGAGGAGCTTACAATCTATGAGGTGAGGGGATCCTGTGCAGAGGAGCTTACAATCTATGAGGTGAGGGGATCCTGTGCAGAGGAGCTTACAATCTATGAGGTGAGGGGGATCCTGCGGAGAGGAGCTTACAATCTATGAGGTGAGGGGGATCCTGTGCAGAGGAGCTTACAATCTATGAGGTGAGGGGGATCCTGCGCAGAGGAGCTTACACTCTATGAGGTGAGGGGGTCCTGCGCAGAGGAGCTTACACTCTATGAGGTGAGGGGGATCCTGTGCAGAGGAGCTTACAATCTATGAGGTGAGGGGGATCCTGCGCAGAGGAGCTTACAATCTATGAGGTGAGGGGGATCCTGTGCAGAGGAGCTTACAATCTATGAGGTGAGGGGGATCCTGTGCAGAGGAGCTTACAATCTATGAGGTGAGGGGGATCCTGCGCAGAGGAGTTACAATCTATGAGGTGAGGGGGATCCTGGCAGAGGCGTTACAATCTATGAGGTGGGGGATCCTGCGCAGAGGAGCTTACAATCTATGAGGTGAGGGGGATCCTGCGCAGAGGTGTTTACAATCTATGAGGTGAGGGGGATCCTGTGCAGAGGAGCTTACAATCTATGAGGTGAGGGGGATCCTGCGCAGAGGAGCTTACAATCTAAAAGATGAGGGCCGGTCACACCGGCGGGTGGGGGATGGGAAGGACCCGCTGAGGTGTCGGTTTCATAAAACTGCTGAACCATTAAAAGCATCATAGATAAACCATGTGACTTTTTCTTGCTATTTTTGGGGCTGGTCCACTTTCCCTCCAGCGATGAACAGGTTAATTCCCCCCCCCCCCATGGTGTCAGTGAGGGCATTGACCTCCTGGTTGTTTTAATCTCCGTTTCTCTCCCTGTTACTAACCGCCTCTTTCTGATTCTGTTTGCATATTACCTCGCCAGGTGGTACGCCGATCAGAGGTAAGAATGTCTCCTGTCCGTCCGTGGACCATCCACCACCATCCTCACTCACAGCTCCATCAACTGCCCCTCAGATAAGGGCGTTAGAGCCCCTGTCTGTCCTCCATCCGAGCTCGGGAGGGCTGCGGGAATAGCACAGGCTGCACCTCAACCATATCCCAGGACTACACCCCAACCATAACCGTGCTTACAGGGTTATTCAGAGGTGAAAACCAGGAGAATGGCTGGAGAAGTGAAAATTCTAGGTCAAAATAGCCAAACCAGAAAAATTCTCCTATTTATCTCACTTTCCAAATTGCCTACTTGGTCTAGATTGTTCATTCTCCTGACAATTCTCCTGGTTTTCACCTCTCTCTGAATAGCCCTGTATATCTCCACCGTGCAATACATGGTTATTCATGCCGGCAGTTCTAGAAGCAGCGGTGTATTTAGCTTTGGTTTTCAAGAAACATTATTTAATCTTTATGGCCGGGCTTTGTAGAATCCGCACTTTATGGCCGGGCTTTGTAGGATCAGCACATTATGGCCGGGCTTTGTAGGATCAGCACATTATGGCCGGGCTTTGTAGGATCAGCACATTATGGCCGTTCTTTGTAGGATCAGCACATTATGGCCGGGCTTTGTAGGATCAGCACATTATGGCCGGGCTTTGTAGGATCAGCACATTATGGCCGGGCTTTGTAGAGTCAGCACATTATGTCCGGGCTTTGTAGGATCAGCACATTATGGCCGTTCTTTGTAGGATCAGCACATTATGGCCGGGCTTTGTAGGATCAGCACATTATGGCCGGGCTTTGTAGGTCAGCACATTATGTCCGGGCTTTGTAGGATCAGCACATTATGGCCGGTTCTTTGTAGGATCAGCACATTATGGCCGGGCTTTGTAGGATCAGCACATTATGGCCGGGCTTTGTAGGATCAGCACATTATGGCCGGCTTTGTAGGATCAGCACATATTGTGGCCGGGCTTTGTAGGATCAGCACATAATGGCGGGCTTTGTAGGATCAGCACATTATGTCCGGGCTTTGTAGGATCAGCACATTATGGCCGGGCTTTGTAGGATCAGCACATTATGGCCGGGCTTTGTAGAATCAGCACATTATGGCCGGGCTTTGTAGGATCAGCACATTATGGCCGGGCTTTGTAGAATCTGCACATTATGGCCGGGCTTTGTAGAATCAGCACATTATGGCCGGGCTTTGTAGAGTCGGCACATTATGTCCGGGCTTTGTAGGATCAGCACATTATGGCCGGGCTTTGTAGGATCAGCACATTATGGCCGGGCTTTGTAGGATCAGCACATTATGGCCGGGCTTTGTAGGATCAGCACATTATGTCCGGGCTTTGTAGGATCAGCACATTATGGCCGGGCTTTGTAGGATCAGCACATTATGGCCGGGCTTTGTAGAATCAGCACTTTATGGCCGGGCTTTGTAGGATCAGCACATTATGGCCGGGCTTTGTAGGATCAGCACATTATGGCCGGGCTTTGTAGGATCAGCACATTATGGCCGGGCTTTGTAGGATCAGCACATTATGGCCGGGCTTTGTAGGATCAGCACACCTTTTCCCCAAACCTTCCTGGATTCTTTTATCGGCAGGGATTTGTGCAGAGGAGATTCCTGATGGAAGATGTTCTGTCTTTTACTGCTCCCTGGTTTGCTGTTTTGGGGTCTCAGCTTGGGGGGTCTCAGCCTTGGGGGGTCTCAGCCTGGGGGGGTCTCAGCCTGGGGGGTCTCAGCCTGGGGGGTGGCGCAGAGGGTTTATCCCGCAGCCCTCCATGTTGTGTTGTGTCCCATGACGTGTTCAGTCATGTAATCAGAATGTCCATGTTTCGCCCCCCACCCTGTATACTCACTAACCACTAACCATCCCACCTGTCACTCTGTCTCTGCCAGGGCTGAGGCGCTGACCTGGGCTCGCTGCGTGCGCGCTAAGTGCTGCTTGGCGAGCGATGTGTGCAAATAATCCTGCAGAGTGTCTCATGCCACCTCGCTCTGATTAGTCGGGTCCTGGGATACAGGGGGGCCGCATTGTAAAGCATTTCAATTCCGCTGCATGGATCTTGGGTCACGAGGTCTCTTTGCAGACACTGGCCCTTTAATCACGGCAGCATACTGCGGTATGGGGGTCCAGGAGGCCACTCATTATCATATCGGACCATGTGTGTGTGTGTTCAGCTGTTTGCTTGGGTGTGTTCAGCTGTTTGTGTGCGTGTGCAGCCGTTTCTGTGTATGTTTGTGCGTGTTCAGCCGTTTCTGTGTGTGTTTGTGCGTTTTCAGCCCTTTCTGTGTCTGTGCGTGTTCAGCTGTTTGTGTGTGTATCCAGCGGTTTGTGTGTGCGTGTCCTGCTTTTTCTGTGTGTGCGTCTGTGTGTTCAGCTGTTTGTGTGCGTGTTCAGCTGTTTGTGTGCGTTTGTGCGTGTTCAGCCCTTTCTGTGTCTGTGCGTGTTCAGCTGTTTGTGTGTGTATCCAGCGGTTTGTGTGTGCGTGTTCTGCTTTTTCTGTGTGTTCAGCTGTTTCTGTGTGGTTAGCTGTTTGTGTATGTGTGTCTAGCTGTTTCTGTGTGTGTGTGTGTGTTTTCAGCTGTGTGTGTCCAGCTGTTTGTGTGTGTTTGTGTGTTTTTTCAGCTGTTTGTGTGTGTGTCCAGCTGTTTGTGTGTGTTGAGCTGTTTTGTTGTGTGTGTGTGTAGTGTAACTGTTTGTGTTTTCAGCTGTGTGTGTCCAGCTGTGTGTTTGACAGTGTGTGTGTCTAGGGGTGTGTGCATGTGTCTAGTTGTGTGTTTGTGTCTAGGTGTGTGTGTCTAGCTGTGTATTTGTGTGTGTGTGCATGTGTCTAGATATGTGTGTGTGTCTAGCTGTGTATTTGTGTCTAGCTGTGTGTGTGTGTCTAGCTGTGTATTTGTGTCTAGCTGTGTGTGTGTGTCTAGCTGTGTATTTGTGTGTTTGTGTCTAGGTGTGTGTGTGTGTCTAGCTGTGTGTGTGTCTAGGTGTGGCTGTGTGTGTGTCTAGCTGTGTGTGTGTGTCTAGATGTGTGTGTGAGTGTGTGTGTCTAGGTCTGTGTGAGTGTGTGTGTCTAGGTGTGTGAGTGTGTGTGTCTAGGTGTGTGTGAGTGTGTGTCTAGGTGTGTGTGTGTTGTGCGCGTGTCTAGCTGTGTGTGTGTCGAGGCGTGTGTCTAGATGTGTGTGTGTGTGTGTCTAGGTGTGTGTGTCTAGGTGTGTGTTTGTCTAGCTGTGTGTGTGTGTGTGTCTAGCGGTGTGTCTAGGTGTGTGTGTGTGTGTGTGTGTGTGTCTAGCGGTGTGTCTAGTTGTGTGTGTGTGCGTCTAGGTGTGTGTGTGTGTGTGTCTAGGTGTGTGTGTGCGTGTGTCTAGGTGTGTGTGTGTGTGTGTGTGTCTATTGTGTGTGTGTGTCTAGGTGTGTGTGTGTGTGTCTAGGTGTGTGTGTTGTGTCTAGCTGTGTGTGTGTCTAGGTGTGTGCGAGTGTCTAGCTGTGTGTGTGTCTGTGTGTGTGTGTGTGTCTAGGTGTGTGTCTAGCTGTGTGTCTAGGTGTGTGTGTGTGCGAGTGTCTAGCTGTGTGTGTGTCTAGGTGTGTGTGTCTAGGTGTGTGTGTGTGTCTAGGTGTGTGTGTCTAGCTGTGTGTGTGTCTGTGTGTGTGTGTCTAGGTGTGTGTGTGTCTAGCTGCGTGTGTGTCTAGCTGTGTGTGTGTGTCTAGGTGTGTGTGTGTGTGTCTAGGTGTGTGTGTGTCTAGCTGTGTGTGTGTCTAGCTGTGTGTGTGTGTGTCTAGGTGTGTGTGTGTCTAGGTGTGTGCGAGTGTCTAGCTGTGTGTGTGTCTGTGTGTGTGTGTCTAGGTAGGTGCGTGTGTGTCTAGGTGTGTGTGTCTAGCTGTGTGTCTAGGTGTGTGTGTGTGTCTAGGTGTGTGCGAGTGTCTAGCTGTGTGTGTGTCTAGGTAGGTGTGTGTGTCTAGCTGTGTGTCTAGGTGTGTGTGTGTGTCTAGGTGTGTGTGTGTGTCTAGTGTGTGTCTAGCTGTGTGTGTGTGTCTAGGTGTGGTCTAGCTGTTGTGTGTGTCTAGGTGTGTGTGTCTAGGTGTGTGTGTGTCTAGCTGTGTGTGTGTGTCTAGGTGTGTGTGTGTGTGTCTAGGTGGGTGTGTGGTGTGTGTGTGTGCTAGGTGTGTGTGTCTAGGTGTGTGTGTGTGTGTCGCTAGTGTGTGCGAGTGTCTAGCTGTGTGTGTGTGTCTTAGCTGTGTGTCTAGCTGTGTGTCTAGGTGTGTGTGTGTGTCTAGGTGTGTGCGAGTGTCTAGCTGTGTGTGTGTCTAGGTAGGTGTGTGTCTGTGTGTGTGTGTGTCTAGGTAGGTGTGTGTGTCTAGCTGTGTGTCTAGGTGTGTGTGTGTGTCTAGGTGTGTGTGTGTGTCTAGGTGTGTGTGTGTGTCTAGGTGTGTGTCTAGCTGTGTGTGTGTGTCTAGGTGTGTGTGTGTGTCTAGCTGTGTGTGTGTGTCTAGGTGTGTGTGTCTAGCTGTGTGTGTGTGTCTAGGTGTGTGTGTGTGTTTAGGTGTGTGTGTCTAGCTGTGTGTGTGTGTCTAGGTGTGTGTGTGTGTGTCTAGGTGTGTGTGTGTGTGTGTCTAGGTGTGTGTGTGTGTGTGTCTAGGTGTGTGTGTGTGTGTGTGTCTAGGTGTGTGTGTCTAGGTGTGTCTGTGTGTCTAGGTGTGTGTGTGTGTCTAGCTGTGTGTGTGTGTCTAGGTGTGTGTGTCTGTGTGTGTGTGTGTGTGTCTAGGTGTGTGTGTGTGTGTCTAGGTGTGTGTGTGTGTCTAGCTGTGTGTGAGTGTCTAGGTGTGTGTGTCTAGCTGTGTGTGTCTAGCTGTGTGTGTGTGTCTAGGTGTGTGTGTGTGTCTAGCTGTGTGTGTGTGTGTGTGTGTGTGTGTGTGTGTGTCTAGGTGTGTGTGTGTGTCTAACTGTGTGTGTGTGTCTAGGTGTGTGTGTGTGTCTAAGTGTGTGTGTGTGTCTAGGTGTGTGGTGTGTCTAGGTGTGTGTGTGTGTCTAGGTGTGTGTGTCTAGGTGTGTGTGTGTGTGTGTGTCTAGCTGTGTGTGTGTGTCTAGGTGTGTGTGTGTCTAGGTGTGTGTGTGTGTCTAGCTGTGTGTGTGTGTGTGTCTAGCTTGGTGTGCTAGGTGTGTGTGTGTGTGTGTGTGTGTCTAGCTGTGTGTGTGTGTCTAGGTGTGTGTGTGTGTGTCTAGTGTGTGTGTGTGTCTAGCTGTGTGTGTGTGTGTCTAGCTGTGGTGTGTGTGTGTCTAGGTGTGGTGTGTGTTCTAGGTGTGTGTGTGTGTGTCTAGGTGTGTGTGTGTCTAGGTGTGTGTGTGTCTAGGTGTGTGTGTGTCTGTGTGTGGTGTGTCTAGGTGTGTGTGTGTGTCTAGCTGTGTGTTGTGTGTCTAGCTGTGTGTGTGTTTGTGTCTAGCTGTGTGTGTGTCTAGGTGTGTGTGCTAGGTGTGTGTGTGTGTGTGTGTGTCTAGCTGTGTGTGTGTGTCTAGGTGTGTGTGTGTGTGTCTAGGTGTGTGTGTGTGTGTCTAGCTGTGTGTGTGTGCTAGGTGTGTGTGTGTCTAGCTGTGTGTGTCTAGGTGTGTGTGTGTGTCTAGCTGTGTGTGTCTAGCTGTGTGTGTGTGTCTAGGTGTGTGTGTGTGTCTAGCTGTGTGTGTGTGTGTCTAGGTGTGTGTGTGTGTCTAGGTGTGTGTGTGTCTAGCTCTGTGTGTGTGTCTAGGTGTGTGTGTGTGTCTAACTGTGTGTGTTGTGTGTCTAGTGTGTGTGTGTCTGTGTGTGTCTAGGTGTGTGTGTGTGTCTAGCTGTGTGTGTGTCCTAGGTGTGTGTGTCTAGGTGTGTGTTGTGTGTCTAGGTGTGTGGTGTGTCTAGGTGTGTGTGTGTCTAGGTGTGTGTGTGTCTAGAGGTGTGTGTGTGTCTAGGTGTGTGTGTGTCTAGGTGTGTGTCTAGGTGTCTAGGTGTGTGTGTGTGTCTAGCTGTGTGCTAGGTGTGTGTGTTGTGTCTGCTGTGTGTCTAGGTGTGTGTGTGTCTGTGTGTGTGTCTAGGTGTGTGTGTGTGTCTAGCTGTGTGTGTGTGTCTAGGTGTGTGTGTGTGTGTCTAGCTGTGTGTGTCTAGGTGTGTGTGTGTGTCTAGCTGTGTGTGTGTGTCTAGGTGTGTGTGCGTGTCTAGCTGTGTGTGTGTGTGTGTCTAGGTGTGTGTGTGTCTAGCTGTTGTGTGTGTCTGTGTGTGTGTGTCTAGCTGTGTGTGTGTCTAGCTGTGTGTGTCTAGGTGTGTGTGTGTGTGTCTAGCTGTGTGTGTGTGTCTAGGTGTGTGTGTGTGTGTCTAGGTGTGTGTGTGTGTCTAGCTGTGTGTGTGTGTGTCTGTGTGTGTGTGTCTAGTGTGTGTGTGTCTAGCTGTGTGTGTGTGTCTAGCTGTGTGTGTGTGTCTAGGTGTGTGTGTGTCTAGCTGTGTGTGTGTGTCTAGGTGTGTGTGTCTAGGTGTGTGTGTGTGTGTCTAGCTGTGTGTGTGGTCTAGGTGTGTGTGGTGTGTGTCTAGGTGTGTGTGTGTGTGTGTCTAGGTGTGTGTGGTGTGTCTAGGTGTGTGTGTGTGTGTCTAGCTGTGTGTGTGTGTCTAGGTTGTGTGGGTGTGTGTGTCTAGGTGTGTTGTGTGGTGTGTGTCTAGGTGTGTGTGTGTGTGTCTAGCTGTGTGTGTGTCTAGGTGTGGTGTCTAGGTGTGTGTGTGTGTCTAGTGTGGGGTGTGTGGTCTAGGTGTGTGTGTCTAGGTGTGTGTGTGTGTCTAGGTGTGTGTGTGTGTGGTCTAGGTGTGTGTGTCTAGGTGTGTGTGTGTGTCTAGCTGTGTTGTGTGTGTCTAGGTGTGTGTGTCTAGGTGTGTGTGTGTCCTAGCTGTGTGTGTGCTAGGTGTGTGTGTGTGTGTCTAGCTGTGTGTGTGTCTAGGTGTGTGTGTGTGTGTGTCTAGGTGTGTGTGTGTGTCTAGGTGTGTTGTGTGTGTGTCTAGGTGTGTGTGTCTAGGTGTGTGTGTGTGTGTCTAGGTGTGGTGTGTGTGTGTGTGTCTAGGTGTGTGTGTCTAGGTGTGTGTGTGTCTAGCTGTGTGTGTGTGTCTAGGTGTGTGTGTGTGTCTAGGTGTGTGTGTGTGTGTCTAGGTGTGTGTGTGTGTAGGTGTGGTGTGTGTGTTAGGTGTGTGTGTGTGTGTCTAGCTGTGTGTGTGTGTCTAGGTGTGTGGGTGTGTGTGTCTAGTGTGTGTGTGTGTGTCAGTGTGTGTGTGTGTCTAGTGTGTGTGTCTAGGTGTGTGTGTGTGTCTAGGTGTGTGTGTGTGTCTAGGTGTGGGTGTGTGTGTCTAGGTGTGTGTGTCTAGGTGTGTGTGTGTCTAGGTGTGTGTGTGTGTGTCTAGGTGTGTGTGTCTAGGTGTGTGTGTGTGTCTAGCTGTGTGTGTGTCTAGGTGTGTGTGTGGTGTCTAGCTGTGTGTGTGTCTAGGTGTGTGTGTGTGTGTCTAGGTGTGTGTGTGTGTGTCTAGGTGTGTGTGTGTGTGTCTAGGTGTGTGTGTCTAGGTGTGTGTGTGTGTGTCTAGGTGTGTGTGTGTGTGTCTAGGTGTGTGTGTCTAGGTGTGTGTGTGTGTCTAGGTGTGTGTGTGTGTGTCTAGGTGTGTGTGTCTAGCTGTGTGTGTGTGTGTGTGTCTAGGTGTGTGTGTGTGTGTGTCTAGGTGTGTGTGTGTGTGTCTAGCTGTGTGTGTGTGTCTAGGTGTGTGTGTGTGTGTCTAGGTGTGTGTGTTTTCAGCTGACGTCACTTTGGTTTAGAATAAAAGGTGAAATTTAGTTTGTTGTGGAAATAACCTTTTTTCGGAGATAGTGATACCTGGAAATGAACGCGGGGGGGGGGGGTGTGATCTGGCTGTGATTCCCCCTGATGTGTTTCAGTGATAGTGTATCCCAAACACCCCTCTACTCAGATCAGTGAGACGGCCCGGGGGGGGGGGGGCCTGGTTATAATGAGAAACTCTGGGGAAATCGCGACAAATCGGCAGATAATGATTCTTTCATCTCGCGCTGCCAGACCCGTAATACCGGGGGGGGGGGTGATACTGCCGGGATCAGGAGCAGCTCCCAGGGGCCACAGAGCCAGGGTTACCTGCTTATTTCCATTACCTTACATATCGCCGACACGTTCCACAGCGCAGACTGAGCCGGACTCAGAATCGTCTCCGAGCAGAACCCCAACCCATAGTATCTGGTCCCTACAAGCCGGGGCAGAACACGTGTCCTGTGTGTATTGTTTGTGCGGGCGCTTTGTGTTGTCTGGACTCATTACATGTCAGCGCATTTCACCCTGCATGGACCTGGTGTGGTGAATGACATCATTTCTATGACCCTGCGTCCGGCCTGAGGCGTCCAGAGCCCCCAGCCCTGTGAGATGTATTCTTATAAGCGTCCTGCCGTGTGCTGCTCCTCGGGGGCGTGTCTGGAAACCGCTGGGATTATCCGAGCAGTGACAATGTATCCGTCTATTAAGTCACTTAATTCGTGACGGTGACAGATACTGAGATCGACAGGCGCTAAACTAAGAGCCAATCAGCTGCTGCCGCGAGGTTAGCGGGCACTGATCCCACACTAAACTAAGAGCCAATCAGCTGCTGCCGCGAGGTTAGCGGGCACTGAACCCGCACTAAACTAAGAGCCAATCAGCTGCCGCCGCGAGGTTAGCGGGCACTGAACCCGCACTAAACTAAGAGCCAATCAGATGCCACCGCCAGGTTAGCGGGCACTGAACCCGCGCTAAACTAAGAGCCAATCAGCTGCTGCCGCGAGGTTAGCGGGCACTGAACCCGCGCTAAACTAAGAGCCAATCAGCTGCTGCCGCGAGGTTAGCGGGCACTGAACCCGCACTAAACTAAGAGCCAATCAGATGCCACCGCCAGGTTAGCGGGCATGCCGCCAGGTTAGCGGGCACTGAACCCGCGCTAAACTAAGAGCCAATCAGCTGCTGCCGCGAGGTTAGCGGGCACTGAACCTGCGCTAAACTAAGAGCCAATCAGCTGCTGCCACGAGGTTAGCGGGCACTGAACCCGCGCTAAACTAAGAGCCAATCAGCTGCTGCCACGAGGTTAGCGGGCACTGAACCCGCGCTAAACTAAGAGCCAATCAGCTGCCGCCGCGAGGTTAGCGGGCACTGAACCCGCACTAAACTGAGAGCCAATCAGCTGCTGCCGCGAGGTTAGCGGGCACTGAACCCGCGCTAAACTAAGGGCCAATCAGATGCCACCGCCAGGTTAGCGGGCATGCCGCCAGGTTAGCGGGCACTGAACCCGCGCTAAACTAAGAGCCAATCAGCTGCTGCCGCGAGGTTAGCGGGCACTGAACCCGCGCTAAACTAAGAGCCAATCAGCTGCTGCCACGAGGTTAGCGGGCACTGAACCCGCGCTAAACTAAGAGCCAATCAGCTGCCGCCGCGAGGTTAGCGGGCACTGAGCCCGCGCTAAACTAAGAGCCAATCAGCTGCTGCCGCGAGGTTAGCGGGCACTGAACCCGCACATCCTGCGTGTTTCGCTGGCATTTAAATATCCGCTGCAGTTTGGTTCCACAAGTCGGATTCAGAGCTCGTGGTATGAGCTTCTCACCAGCCAATGAGAGCCTCCCGGCGGGCGCCCTCGCTCCGGCGCACGCTAGGCATGTGTGCGCTTAGTAACCGCGCTGGCAGAGATCCCTCCAGACTAATTAAAGGGTCTCGTTAACATTTCCTCCTGCATTTAAATAGATTGTGCCAAGTGATGCCGCGCTGGCCACGCTCTCCGGTGACACCGGCCGGTGAGGGGTTTGGGGTTCTCAGGTAGTTTTTTGTAACTTGTGCCTGTTGAATATTTGGCTTTTTCACCGTCTCTCTCTCCGTCCCTCGCAGGCGCGCTGCAGATCGAGAACAGCGAGGAGTCCGACCAGGGCAAATACGAATGTGTCGCCACCAACAGCGTCGGGACACGCTACTCCGCCCCTGCCAACCTCTACGTGCGTGGTAAGAACCATCACCCACAGTCACTGGTCTCCGTGGCGCCCGCCACCCTAACTCTCCGCTTTACAGGACTCCAGGACACCCCGAGAAAAGAAAAGTATTGCTTCCATGTGCTGGGTCTGTCAGCACGTGTGTAGTGCTGTGCTGTCTGTGCTCATGTGTGTTGTGCTGTGCTGTGTACATGTGTGGTTTGTGATGCTTGTGTGTCAGTGCAGTTATTCCAGAGTGTGTGAGGGAGAGGCGGGTGTCTGAGCTCCGTGTGTGTGTGTGTATGTGTGTAAGAGGCGGGTGTCTGAGCTCCCGCGTGTGTTTGTGTGTGTGTGTCTGAGCTCCCGCGTGTGTTTGTGTGTGTGTGTCTGAGCTCCCGCGTATGTTTGTTTGTGCATTGTGTGTGTGTGTGTCTGAGCTCCCGCGTGTGTGTGTTTGTGTGCTGTGTGTGTGTCTGAGCTCCCGCGTATGTTTGTTTGTGCATTGTGTGTGTGTGTGTCTGAGCTCCCGCGTGTGTGTGTTTGTGTGCTGTGTGTGTGTCTGAGCTCCCGCATGTGTTTGTGTGCTGTGTGTGTGTCTGAGCTCCCGTGTGTGTTTGTGTGTGTGTGTGTGTGTGTCTGAGCTCCCGCGTGTGTTTGTGTGTGTCTGAGCTCCCACGTGTGTTTGTGTGCTGTGTGTGTGTCTGAGCTCCCGCGTGTGTTTGTGTGCTGTGTGTGTGTCTGAGCTCCCGCGTGTGTTTGTGTGCTGTGTGTGTGTCTGAGCTCCCGCGTGTGTTTGTTTGTGTGCGCGGTGCGTGTTTCTGCATCACGTCAGCCCGTGTGAAGTTGCGCTCGCACTTTGCAGCCCCCGCAGAGCGGCGTGCGCCTCTTTTTGTGTGCGCGGGGCATATGCTTTGTGTTTGTGCTTGTCAGGCTGATGTTCTAACACTTTCCTCCGAGTCGACTTAATGAGAATAAAAATCCCTATCCTGGCTTTTTTTACACTGTTTCGGCGGCGTCGCGGCTCTGGCTCTTTATTGTCTTCGGGTTGAGATGTGAATCTGCTCTGAGCTGTCAGCATCCCATAATGCAATGCGCTGACACTGCGCCGCGTGGGCTGACATTCAACTCTAACTCCCATCATCCTGGGACAACGTCACTTCTATTTTAATCCCAATACATGCCGGGGGGGGGGCAGATAACCTCCAGCACCTTCTTTTCCTTCACTGAGCATCATGGGACGTGTAGTTTTGAAACATCTGTGGTTGCCATGGTTACCTAGCATATATCCTGTACAACAGGGGTCTCCAAACTTTGGACAGAGACTCATGGGAGTTGTAGTTTGCCGGTGTTTGGAGCTCTGTCCCGTGAAGCTGGATCTCCAGCGCGTTAATGCTCCCATACATTTCATTCTTACACTCTGTGTTTATTTTCCTGAGGAGGGTCCGTCCCGCGCGTCCGTCCCGCGCATCCATCTCGCGCATCCATCCAACGAGTCCGTCCCGTACGTCCCTCCCGCACATCCATCCCTCGCGTCCCTCCCGCGCATCCATCCCTCGCGTCCCTCCCGCGCATCCATCCCTCGTGTCCCTCCCGCGCATCCATCCCTCGCGTCCCTCCCGCGCATCCATCCCTCGCATCCCTCCCGCGCATCCATCCCTCGTGTCCCTCCCGCGCATCCATCCCGCGCATCCATCCCTCGCGTCCGTCTCACACATCCATCCCGCGCGTCCATCCCGCGCGTCCATCCCGCGCGTCCATCCCGCGCATCCATCCCTCGCGTCCCTCTCACGCATCCATCCCTCGCGTCCCTCTCGCGCATCCATCCCTCGCGTCCCTCTCGCGCATCCATCCCTCGCGTCCCTCCCGCGCATCCATCCCGCGCATCCATCCCGCGCGTCCATCCCGCGCGTCCCTCCCACGCGTCCCTCCCGCGCGTCCCTCCCTCGCGTCCCTCCCTCGCGTCCCTCCCTCGCGTCCCTCCCTCGCGTCCCTCCCTCGCGTCCCTCCCTCGCGTCCCTCCCTCGCGTCCCTCCCTCGCTTCCATCC
The DNA here is from genome assembly GCA_009667805.1 of Leptobrachium leishanense. Taxonomy (NCBI): domain Eukaryota; kingdom Metazoa; phylum Chordata; class Amphibia; order Anura; family Megophryidae; genus Leptobrachium; species Leptobrachium leishanense. The sequence goes on from RXON01005228.1 coordinate 124,823, forward strand.
CTCGCGTCCCTCCCGCGCGTCCCTCCCGCGCGTCCCTCCCGCGCGTCCCTCCCGCGCGTCCCTCCCTCGCGTCCCTCCCTCGCGTCCCTCCCGCGCTTCCATCCCTCGCGTCCCATTCCGCGCGTCCATCCCGCGCATCCATCCCGCGCGTCCATCCCGCGCGTCCATCCCGCGCGTCCATCCCTCGCGTCCATCCCTCGCGTCCATCCCGCGCATCCGTCCCGCGGGTCGCTCCCTCGCGTCCATCCATCCCTCGTGTCCCTCCCCGGCATCCCCGCGCATCCATACTGCGCGTCCATCCCGCACATCCATCCCTCGCGTCCGTCCTGCGCGTCTGTCCCACGCGTCCATCCCGAGCGTCCGTCCTGCGCATCCCTCCCGCGCATCCAGCCTGTGCGTCCGTCCCGCGCATCCATCCCTCGCGTCCGTCCCTCGCGTCCATAGCGCGCGTCCGCCCTGAAAATCCCCCCCCTTTACATAAAATTATTTCCAGCAGTGTCCTCTTTATTCCCCCCTCATGCATCATGATGCCCCTCCCCCGCCTCGGACTCCGGATGGGTTTGCGGAAGGTTTAATCAAAGCCTTTTATTTCTCTTTCGATACATTGTAACGCCTTTTTACATCACACGCTGGCCTGGACTACAATGCCCATGATGCTCAGACAGGAACAGCCTGTTGTGTATGAGATGATTTTCTGCTCGCGCCGATGCCAGTGCAGCACCCGTATGGCAGTGCAGCGCCCGTATGGCAGTGCAGCACCCGTATGGCAGTGCAGCGCCCGTATGGCAGTGCAGCACCCGTATGGCAGTGCATTGCTCGTATGCCAGTGCAGCGCCCGTATGGCAGTGCATTGCTCGTATGCCAGTGCAGCGCCCGTATGGCAGTGCATTGCTCGTATGCCAGTGCAGCGCCCGTATGGCAGTGCATTGCTCGTATGCCAGTGCAGCGCCCGTATGGCAGTGCATTGCTCGTATGCCAGTGCAGCGCCCGTATGGCAGTGCATTGCTCGTATGCCAGTGCAGCGCCCGTATGGCAGTGCATTGCTCGTATGCCAGTGCAGCGCCCGTATGACAGTGCATTGCTCGTATGCCAGTGCAGCGCCCGTATGGCAGTGCAGCGCCCGTATGCCAGTGCAGCGCCCGTATGGCAGTGCATTGCTTGTATGCCAGTGCAGCGCCCGTATGGCAGTGCATTGCTCGTATGCCAGTGCAGCGCCCGTATGGCAGTGCATTGCTCGTATGCCAGTGCAGCGCCCGTATGGCAGTGCATTGCTCGTATGCCAGTGCAGCACCCGTATGCCAGTGCATTGCTCGTATGCCAGTGCAGCGCCCGTATGGCAGTGCAGCGCCCGTATGGCAGTGCAGCGCCTGTATGCCAGTGCAGCGCCCGTATGGCAGTGCATTGCTCGTATGCCAGTGCGGCGCCCGTATGCCCCCGTCAGGATGTTTTACGCTGTGTATGGGGTTTTTGCCGCGCAGAGTGTCTTGTCTGGACATCAGAGCGAGCAATGTTTTTGTGATGCTCCGCTGCGTCTGCGTGCGCTTTGAGCCGCGGTGAGGTTATATAGAGAGACCTTTCCGGGTCAGGGTTTGTAAAGCCAGGCAGTCGCCATGGAAACCGGTGGGATGTTTCTGCTGATTGCTGCACTCGTAGCGCTTTCATCGTGGCTGACTTCACAGGGGGGTCACACGGGTGTTACGCAGCGACCTCGTGGCGCGCATGTACAGAAGGAAAGATCAAAACGCAGGAATCAGAATGTCGATATTGGCATTGGCGGTGCTGGCTGAGCGCGTCTAGGGTCACACTGTGTGAAACAACCTGCAAGCAGCGGTGACAGACCTGCGTCTCTGTGCCTGGGTATATGTATGTGTCTCTGTCTGTGGGTATATGTATGTGTCTCTGTCCTGGGTATATGTATGTGTCTCTGTGTGTGGGTATATGTATGCGTCTCTGTGTGTGGGTATATGTATGTGTCTCTGTGTGTGGGTATATGTATGTGTCTCTGTGCCTGGGTATATGTATGTGTCTGTGTGTGTGTGTATATGTATGTGTCTCTGTCTGTGGTATATGTATGTGTCTCTGTGTGTGGGTATATGTATGCGTCTCTGTGTGTGGGTATATGTATGTGTCTCTGTGTGTGGGTATATGTATGTGTCTCTGTGCCTGGGTATATGTATGTGTCTCTGTGTGTGGGTATATGTATGTGTCTCTGTCTGTGGGTATATGTATGTGTCTCTGTCTGTGGGTATATGTATGTGTCTCTGTGTGTGGGTATATGTATGTGTCTCTGTGTGTGGTATATGTATGCTTCTCTGTGTGGGTATATGTATGTGTCTCTGTGTGGGTATATGTATGTGTCTCTGTGCCTGGGTATATGTATGTGTCTCTGTGTGTGGGTATATGTATGCATCTCTATACCTGGGTATATGTATGTGTCTCTGTGTGTGGGTATATGTATGTGTCTCTGTGCCTGGGTATATGTATGTGTCTCTGTGTGTGGGTATATGTATGCATCTCTATGCCTGGGTATATGTATGTGTCTCTGTGCCTGGGTATATGTATGTGTCTCTGTGTGTGGGTATATGTATGCATCTCTATGCCTGGGTATATGTATGTGTCTCTGTGTGTGGGTATATGTATGTGTCTCTGTGTGTGGGTATATGTATGCGTCTCTGTGCCTGGGTATATGTATGTGTCTCTGTGTGTGGGTATATGTATGTGTGTGGCTGTGTTTCTGTGCCTGGGTATATATGTGTGTCTGTGCGGTGGCTGTGTTTCTGTGCCTGGGTATATGTGTGTGCGTGCGGTGGCTGTGTTTCTGTGCCTGGGTATATGTGTGTGCGTGCGGTGGCTGTGTTTCTGTGCCTGGGTATATGTGTGTGCGTGCGGTGGCTGTGTTTCTGGGTATATGTGTGTGCGTGCGGTGGCTGTGTTTCTGTGCCTGGGTATATGTGTGTGCGTGCGGTGGCTGTGTTTCTGGGTATATGTGTGTGCGTGCGGTGGCTGTGTTTCTGGGTATATGTGTGTGCGTGCGGTGGCTGTGTTTCTGGGTATATGTGTGTGCGTGCGGTGGCTGTGTTTCTGTGCCTGGGTATATGTGTGTGCGTGCGGCGGCTGTGTTTCTGGGTATATGTGTGTGCGTGCGGTGGCTGTGTTTCTGTGCCTGGGTATATGTGTGTGCGTGCGGTGGCTGTGTTTCTGGGTATATGTGTGTGCGTGCGGTGGCTGTGTTTCTGTGCCTGGGTATATGTGTGTGCGTGCGGTGGCTGTGTTTCTGGTATATGTGTGTTCGTGCGGCGGCTGTGTTTCTGGGTATATGTGTGCGTGCGGTGGCTGTGTTTCTGTGCCTGGGTATATGTGTGTGCGTGCGGTGGCTGTGTTTCTGTGCCTGGTATATGTGTGTGCGTGCGGTGGCTGTGTTTCTGGGTATATGTGTGTCGTGCGGCGGCTGTGTTTCTGGGTATATGTGTGTGCGTGCGGTGGCTGTGTTTCTGTGCCTGGGTATATGTGTGTGCGTGCGGTGGCTGTGTTTCTGGGTATATGTGTGTTCGTGCGGCGGCTGTGTTTCTGGGTATATGTGTGTGCGTGCGGTGGCTGTGTTTCTGTGCCTGGGTATATGTGTGTGCGTGCGGTGGCTGTGTTTCTGTGCCTGGGTATATGTGTGTGTGTGCGTGCGGCGGCTGCCGGCGCGCTCTATGTGCTGGTGGTGAGCGTGCGGTGTGCGTCTCGGGTACGTGTGTACACATGCAGCTTGCTGTTTTTACTCTCTCTGTGTTTCTCTTGTCTCTTCTATCTCGTCATCTCATCGCGCGTCATCCACAAACTCATCCTCAGATCAGCGAGAAGGTTGGTCCTTTCACTTTATTTATCAGATAGAGACTGGCACGACCCGCCCCACCCCCGCAGGGAGACAGCAGAGCCGGGGCCCCCGAGACCTGCCTGCGAGAATGCATCGTGTCCCCCCGCCCCCTGCGCACCCACCACTCTGCATGGACCTCCCCCATCCCTCAGCCTCCACCGTGATACCTGCAGCATACGGGGCCCCCCCATACCTCAGCCTCCACTGTGATACCTGCAGCATACGGGGCCCCCCATCCCTCAGCCTCCACCGTGATACCTGCAGGATACGGGGCCCCCCCATACCTCAGCCTCCACTGTGATACCTGCAGGATACGGGGCCCCCCCATCCCTCAGCCTCCACTGTGATACCTGCAGCATACGGGGCCCCCCCATCCCTCAGCCTCCACTGTGATACCTGCAGGATACGGGGCCCCCCCATACCTCAGCCTCCACTGTGATGCCTACAGGATACGGGGCCCCCCATACCTCAGCCTCCACTGTGATACCTGCAGGATACAGGGCCCCCCATACCTCAGCCTCCACTGTGATACCTGCAGCATACGGGGCCCCCCATCCCTCAGCCTCCACCGTGATACCTGCAGGATACGGGGCCCCCCCATACCTCAGCCTCCACTGTGATACCTGCAGGATACGGGGCCCCCCCATCTCTCAGCCTCCACTGTGATACCTACAGGATACGAGGCCCCCCCATCCCTCAGCCTCCACCGTGATACCTGCAGGATACAGGGCCCCCCCATCCCTCAGCCTCCACTGTGATACCTACAGGATACGGGGCCCCCCCATACCTCAGCCTCCACTGTGATACCTGCAGCATACGGGGCCCCCCATCCCTCAGCCTCCACTGTGATACCTGCAGGATACGGGGCCCCCCCATCCCTCAGCCTCCACTGTGATACCTGCAGCATACGGGCCATCCCTCAGCCTCCACTGTGATACCTGCAGGATACGGGGCCCCCCCATCCCTCAGCCTCCACTGTGATACCTGCAGGATACGGGGCCCCCCCATCCCTCAGCCTCCACTGTGATATATGCAGGATACGGGCCCCCCCATCCTTCAGCCTCCACTGTGATATCTGGCCGTGCCACCCCTCCCCCGTGCGATCAGGCTTTAATCCAGAGAAATTAACCCTCGAGTGCCGGCGTTAAACCTATAGGAAGGAGCTTGGCGCACCGTGACAATAAATAAATAGAATCCGGCAAAGGACAAACGAATCGGCCGCCAGAAAAATAATCTCTTTCCGTATTCCACGTCCCGTATCATCCTCTGTACAAACGCGTCTCCTTCCGGTGACCGGACCTCCCTGCGGCTCCGTTACGGGTCCTGTTCCTCTGCGCCTGCGTTAACGAGACTCTGCGAGCCGCCCGCTGTGCCTCTTTAACCCTTACAGCTCTGTACACGACATTCCGCGAGTGTGTGGCTGAACTCCATGAGAGCGGCTGGCGGTGCGGCTTGTGATGGACTCGGTGGCGGAGAAACGTTTGGTCATCGGGACCTTAAAAATGTGCCGAGTTTCCTTCGGTAAAATTCCAGTAAAAAGGGGCGTAAAGTGATACCAGGAAACGATAAAGTAACGTTGAAACGCCTGAGTCGCTGCGCCGCGTCGCGCTTCCCCTCAAAGCACTTTTTGTCCTGCACAGATTTTTATTTTTACCTAATTCTGTGACTTTAACATAAATAAAAGTTCTTGGGGGAACGAAGCCTTTTCCCAGGACGGGTAATTCCAGCCGCTTCTCCACCTGCGACGGAGACGCTTCCCAAACACTGCTCCGCTAGTGCAGCTCCCAGGGGACGGCTTGCTGTTTGTTTGGCCGCGCAGAGCGGTGAGTTCGCTGGAAGCTGCTCTGCTCACCCAGGCATTTAATTATTGCTCCGCGACTCTGCAAGGTCATATATTAAAGAGTTCTTTTATCTCCGCGCAGCCGATCCGCTCGCTTCCCGGCCCCGTCACGTTACTTTCACCTGAGCAAAGGCAAACTGCGGCGAGCGGGCGGGCGCACTCCCTGGAGCTTGGCGGGCGGGCGTCAGGGCGCACGCCATCAGTTATGATATGCAGGTTCCAGGGCATCAGATCCAAGGTGTGCGTTTCTCCAAAAAATAATTTTAAAAAAGTCCCATCCTCCTGGAGGGTGCGCTTTGTATGATGTCATCACTGACCTCACACTGAGTGTCGCTCGTTGGCTTTCTCTGAATGGCACCTCCTATGAGGGAGCGCATGACACATTTAAAGAGCCTGCAAAAAAACAGGAAAAGATGGCGGAGAAATGGCGTCTCTGAATCTTGCCGCTCCGCGCTCAAAGCAATTTTTGCTGCGCAAGAAAAATGATTCCAAATTTCTGATGAAATAATTCCCGGGGAAGCAGCCAATCACCATCTGGTAATTAATCGGCACGATTCTGCTGCTTTTTGATGTAATTATCCCAAACTGTGCACCTCCGCGCAGCGCGCCCTTTATTACGTTTTTTCCCAGTAATCGCTGCGGATTATTTCCCTCTGTTTACGCTCATTGTATAATAAGATTTCCCGTTATGTAAAGCGGCTCCTTCAATGCACATCAAATATCTCCACGTCCCTCATCGGGGCGTCCTGCCGAGCCCCGCGGCACATCTTGTGTGTACGGGTAATTTGTACCCACGCCAACGCACGGTATCCCGCGGCCCACGAGCGCCGCCAGAAAATCTCCGCTATTCCCGTAGAAAGAAATAAACCTGAGGTGCCAAACGTCAGGACACACGAAACACCGAGAGAACGCACAATGTGCGGCACAGGGGACACCCCAAAAAGAGAACAAGGGGTGTTCACAAAGTGCCAGTGTCGCAGAGCCAAAATGTCACAAAAATAGAAAATTCTCCAGTCGCTTTTTGGATTTTAACTTTTGTATAATGTTAGCGTTCTTCATCACCGCAACACCCGAACTTTGTGAGTGCCCCCCCCTATAGTGTAGGATGAGGCACATAGTGTTATACACACAGTGATACACACAATGAAACACACATTGATACACACAGTGATACACTTACAGACTGATAAACATACACATACAGGGTTATTCAGAGAGAGGTAAAACTCAGGAGAATGACTGGAGAAGTGAAAATTCTAGGTCAAAATAGTCAGAAAAATTCTCCCATTTATCTCACTTTCCAAATCGGCTATTTGGTCTAGATTGTTCATTCTCCTGACAATTCTCCTGGTTTTCACCTCTCTCTGAATAACCCTGATAGTATTACACACTCCTTATACACTGTTACACACATTCACACATTGTTACACACACTCCGTGCTTGTGATGTGCCACAGTCTTGCCATCGGGGGGCGCTGCCTCGGTGTCCGTTTTCTGGTCTCAGTTTATTATGATTTAATATTCTGGGAGCGGCTGCAGATCCTGAATATAAATCAGCACACAGCGCCCCCTACAGCCCTGATTACACCCCAAAAAGTGCCACCCACAGCCAACCCTGATTACACCCCAAAAAGTTTCACCCACAGCCCAATTACACCCCAAAAAGTGCCACCCACAGCCCAGCCCTGATTACACCCCAAAATGTGTCACCCACAGCCCCGATTACACGCCTAAGTGTCACCCACAGCCCAGCCCTGATTACACCCCAAAAAGTGTCACCCACAGCCCCGATTACACCCCAAAAAGTGCCACCCACAGCCAACCCTGATTACACCCCAAAAAGTTTCACCCACAGCCCAATTACACCCCAAAAAGTGCCACCCACAGCCCAGCCCTGATTACACCCCAAAATGTGTCACCCACAGCCCCGATTACACGCCTAAGTGTCACCCACAGCCCAGCCCTGATTACACCCCAAAAAAGTATTACCCATGACCCCAAGTACCCCTTAAAAAGCACAGCCTGTGTTTTGCTTTCTGGAAACATTAAAGTGTTACAGATAATGGGCAGCGTTACTGTAACACGAGACTTAACGTGTCCTCCTCGCTCTGTGCGTTAATAGCCGGCTCTGTCTGGTGCTGATGGGAGTTGCAGCCTCAGTCGCCTCCAGAGGAAGCAGCCTCCATCGCTCAGCGTTACTGTAACACGAGACTTAACGTGTCCTCCTCGCTTTGTGCGTTAATAGCCGGCTCTGTCTGGTACTGATGGGAGTTGCAGCCTCAGTCGCCTCCAGAGGAAGCAGCCGCCATCGCTCAGCGTTACTGTAACACGAGACTTAACGTGTCCTCCTCGCTCTGTGCGTTAATAGCCGGCTCTGTCTGGTACTGATGGGAGTTGCAGCCTCAGTCGCCTCCAGAGGAAGCAGCCGCCATCGCTCAGCGTTACTGTAACACGAGACTTAACGTGTCCTCCTCGCTCTGTGCGTTAATAGCCGGCTCTGTCTGGTACTGATGGGAGTTGCAGCCTCAGTCGCCTCCAGAGGAAGCAGCCTCCATCGCTCAGCGTTACTGTGATCGTCCTCCAGGCAGCCGCTTATTAAACACATCTGTGTGTATTTCCGCAGAGCCGTGATTTATATCCAAACAGGTCTTGCTCCTGAGAAGCCTCCCCGCGGCCGCGCCGCACAATATCCGCCATAGGTGTTAACCCGCGGCAAGAAATTCAGGAGCATTATGTCTGTCAAACGAGGCACAAAGGGATTGGCCTGCAAAATATGTAAAACTCCCGGCTTAAACAGTTCCTACATTTTTATGGCATGAAAGACAGATAATCAGGGGAGATTTACGCGATTCTAGCCGAGACGGGAATCTTCCTGCTGCTCGGGCCGCGGCGCTCAGCTCCCTCTTATTGCTCTTGATATGAATATGATTTCCATCCCAGAACTTTAATGTCCCGAGAGATTTAGTCTTTGTGCTTTTGTCTTCCATTATCTGTAAGGAATTGTCCTCTGAGTGCTCCGGCAATCCAGGCGCGGCACATTGACAGCCGGTGATGGGTAATAACTGCTAGATTACCGACCCAAATCAAACCCAGCCCACGCACACGTACCCCAAAATTAACCTCTGTATGTGCATAGACACGCAAATATTACCTGCTGCTCCAGAAACACATCCATAAAACCAGGAAACTACTGTCTGCACCAGAAAAACACACGTATAACCAGGAAACTACTGTCTGCACCAGCAAAACACACGTATAACCAGGAAACTACTGTCTGCACCAGAAAAACACACGTATAACCAGAAAACTACTGTCTGTACCAGAAAAACACACGTATAACCAGGAAACTACTGTCTGCACCAGAAAAACACACGTATAACCAGGAAACTGTCTGCACCAGAAAAACACACGTATAACCAGGAAAGTACTGTCTGCACCAGAAAAACACACGTATAACCAGGAAAGTACTGTCTGCACCAGAAAAACACACGTATAACCAGGAAAGTACTGTCTGCACCAGAAAAACACACGTATAACCAGGAAAGTACTGTCTGCACCAGAAAAACACACGTATAACCAGGAAACTGTCTGCACCAGAAAAACACACGTATAACCAGGAAACTACTGTCTGCACCAGAAAAACACACGTATAACCAGAAAACTACTGTCTGCACCAGAAAAACACACGTAATAACAGGAAACTACTGTCTGCACCAGAAAAACACACGTATAACCAGGAAACTTACTGTCTGCACCAGAAAAACACATGTATAACCAGAAAACTACTGTCTGCACCAGAAAAACACACGTATAACCAGGAAACTACTGTCTGCACCAGAAAAACACACGTATAACCAGGAAACTACTGTCTGCACCAGAAAAACACACGTATAACCAGGAAACTACTGTCTGCACCAGAAAAACACACGTATAACCAGGAAACTACTGTCTGCACCAGAAAAACACACGTATAACCAGGAAAGTACTGTCTGCACCAGTAAAACACACGTATAACCAGGAAACTACTGTCTGCACCACAAAAACACACGTATAACCAGGAAACTACTGTCTGCACCAGAAAAACACACGTATAACCAGGAAACTACTGTCTGCACCAGAAAAACACACGTATAACCAGGAAAGTACTGTCTGCACCAGAAAAACACACGTATAACCAGAAAACTACTGTCTGCACCAGAAAAACACACGTATAACCAGGAAACTACTGTCTGCACCAGAAAAACACACGTATAACCAGGAAAGTACTGTCTGCACCAGAAAAACACACGTATAACCAGAAAACTACTGTCTGCACCAGAAAAACACACGTATAACCAGAAAACTACTGTCTGCACCAGAAAAACACACGTAGGTGTGATGGGGTTCAGTCGGGTTTTGGGATGGAGACGCTGTAGGTGTGATGGAGTTCAGTCGGGTTTTGGGATGGACACGCTGTAGGTGTGATGGGGTTCAGTCGGGTTTTGGGATGGACACGCTGTAGGTGTGATGGGGTTCAGTCGTGTTTTGGGATGGAGACGCTGTAGGTGTGATGGGGTTCAGTCGGGTTTTGGGATGGACACGCTGTAGGTGTGATGGGTTCAGTCGGGTTTTGGGATGGATACGCTGTAGGTGTGATGGGGTTCAGTCGGGTTTTGGGATGGACACGCTGTAGGTGTGATGGGGTTCAGTCGGGTTTTGGGATGGACACGCTGTAGGTGTGATGGGGTTCAGTCGGGTTTTGGGATGGAGACGCTGTAGGTGTGATGGGTTCAGTCGGGTTTTGGGATGGACACGCTGTAGGTGTGATGGGGTTCAGTCGGGTTTTGGGATGGAGACGCTGTAGGTGTGATGGGTTCAGTCGGGTTTTGGGATGGAGACGCTGTAGGTGTGATGGGTTCAGTCGGGTTTTGGGATGGACACGCTGTAGGTGTGGATGGGGTTCAGTCCGGTTTTTTGGATGGACACGCTGTAGGCGTGATGGGGTTCAGTCGGGTTTTGGGATGGACACGCTGTAGGTGGGATGGGGTTCAGATCCGGGTTTTTTGGATGGAGACGCTGTAGGTGTGATGAGGTTCAGTCGGGTTTTGGGATGGACACGCTGTAGGTGGGATGGGGTTCAGTCGGGTTTTGGGATGGAGACGCTGTAGGTGTGATGAGGTTCAGTCGGGTTTTGGGATGGACACGCTGTAGGTGTGATGAGGTTCAGTCGGGTTTTGGGATGGACACGCTGTAGTCGTTGCACCAGTAGTGGGAGAGGAAGGTTGTGTGAGTGAATTTATTTCGGGAGGTTTTGGGTTTGCCCCAGACGACGCATGAGGCTCAGACTTGCTTTCTAGTAGTGGAGGTGCGCATTGCTTCCAGTCCCCCCGGTCTCATTACTCGTCCCTTCCTGACGAGCGATTTGGATCAGACCCAGGGGTTCAGCTTCCTTTCTCGCATCTCGCAGATGCTCTCACTGTCCTCGTGTGGTTACATCTACAGATGGATGTAAGCTGAAGCCACCGTTTGAAGCCTTATCAGGATGGTCCAAATCTGCCCCCATCTCCTGGGATGCAGAGAAATCGGAGCTGCAGTCGGTTAATGCGCTGAGATCACCATGGAGAGCAATGCGAGACACTCCTGGCAATTCGGCCGTCTCTGATGGTGGCATCAGAGAAAGCGAATCCCGGCTCTCAGCTCGGCTGGCTGTATAATGCCTGCTGAATTATTAAACGTCCCTTAATCTTCCCCCTGCCCCCCCATCCTGTCTGCACCCCTCACTGCCGGGGGCCCATGTGCTCATGAATACCCAGAACGCCTGATCGTGTTACACCAGGGCTCCGTTATCTCACCCCGGCTGCCTCCGCTCAGTATTTTTACCAAGAAATAATTGAATCTGACACAAAAAAGACCCAAACGATGTCGGCGGGTTCTGAGTGAAGCCAAGCGGGGTACAATGTCCCTCTCCCCCCCAATGTGACGCCCAACGCTCAGGGTCTGGAAAAGCCGGCACAGCGGCATAAAGGAAAGGGGGGGCTGGATTCAAGGTATCGTATCACCTACACAGGTTTCTGCCCAGAAGAACTCCAGGTTTGTGGTCTCCAGGAGACGTGAGGTGTCTGCCATACTCCCACAATGCCTATATCCCCCAAAATGTGTCCGTGCATGCGTAGAGGCCTTTCCCTTCTGCATTCCTTGAGCATGGTCTCTTGTGATGTTCTCCATTGTGATCCCTTCTCTCCCACCTCTTATCCTCGGTATGAGCCCCCCCTCCTCGAGGTCCTGTGCCCCCCCCCCTGCCTGGTGCATGCGTTCAGAATCTCTTTTACGCGGAGTTAGCACGACCTCCCAGGCGGCTGGAAACACCGCGGGCTCTGCTGCTGCGAGGCCTTGGCCATGGTGGGTGGAAGCCGCAGGTCTATGGAGGAAGTGAGACCACCATCAGCCATTCTCCATCCTCATCGGCCTCACCTCGCGCGGCTGGTAGAAGCCCTTCACCACGGCATCATAACCATCCAGATCTAATGAGCTGCAGGGACAGTGTGAAGCGGACGCTTTGTGTAGCAGAGGATACAACGTGTTCAGTGAATGTCCACACCGAGCCTCGGCTGCAACCAGACACAAGGAGATATATATATATATATACACAGTCATGGCATAAAATAAATATTGGGACCTCCTGCGTTACGGTCAGATAATGCGCCATTCGCCCAGAAAACTGTTGCAATTACCAATGTTTAGTCATTCAGTGACACACACAGACACACACAGACACGCACAGACACGCAACACAAAGGCCGTTCACCGTTGTAACTGGTTTCCAGTATTGCCGGCGCCGGTTAATTGATACGTATGAGATTAATTACAGGAGATCAGAAACGTGGAATGTAAGTATGAGAAGGTGCCAGGAATTGTGTCCATTTCTGGGGTTTTGGTGGAATGTGTCAGATTTGGATTTTTTGTTTCTCTAAATTTTTTTGTGTCAAATCAAAACAAAAGAAATAAACATGAGACGCCGAAACATTTATAATCAAAAAATTTTCTGGTCGAAACGGTGAATTATCTGACAGAAATACAGGGGGGGCCGTGACTGTGTATATATATATATATCACCTGTATTCCCGGGGAATAAAAAGCTTTGGGATATATTCACTAAATTGTGATCTGTTATTTCTACGGGGAGCGGAAATGACAAACGGTTTCTGACACAATCTGTTAATTGAAAGTTAATGAATGAACCTGGTTTTGTGTTTTCATTCATTAAAATAGATGCTTTGATGAATGAAACTGAACCCCCAGCTCTCATACATCCGGTAGAAACATGCCCCACTTTCTTTTCTCCTGGACTCTGGTTCATTCACGCCTCACCACAGGTCACTGTTTAGAGAATAAACCCCCAGTCTGTGTTTCCGGTCTCTCTGGTTATATTTATCCCCGATACAAACCACGAGGGAGAAAACGAGCGGCGAAGGCAGAGAATTGACGTCACAGAGACATTTAACTCAGAGGTGCCGCCTGTCCGTGGAGCTTACAATCTGACGCTCAACTGGTGGCCACTCTCTGAACTACAGCTCCCATGATCCTTTACGAGCCCTTGGCTACACATGATCTAAAGCCGTGGTTCCCAACACGGTCCTCAAGTCCCCCCTAACAGGACAGGTTTTAAGAATTCGAAACCCAGACTGAATCCTCCAATCACTGAGCAGCAAATCATGTCACCTGTTCTGTGCTTCACAAATCCTGCAAACCTGGCCTGTCAGGGAGACCTGAGGACCACGGATGGGAACCACTGCCCTAGAGGATGTTCAGTTTGTTTGACCTTAACCACCTTCACCCCAGGCTGGGATGATGGGAGTTGCATTCCAGCGGTGGCTGCTGCACGGTGGCTGCTACACACCATAGCACACACACACACCCCCCACACACCATAACACACACCACGCACACACACACCCCACACACACACACACCATAGCACACACAACACACACCATATCACACCACACACACCATACCACACACACACACACACCATAGCACACACACACACCCCCCACACACCATAACACACACCACGCACAAACACACCCCACACACACCCTAGCACACACACACACACCATAGCACACACCCCACACACCATAACACACACCACGCACACACACACCCCACACACACCATAGCACACATACACACCCCACACACACCTCGACTGGACCTTCGCCTCTGTCTGGAACTTGTGCGTTATATATTTTGTCATGCTGTTAAATCCCGGTGTTTGTGGTGGGCGTCTAACCCTGGTGTTTGGCTCTTTACAGTCCGACGGGTGGCACCGAGATTCTCTATCCCTCCCAGTAACCATGAAGTGATGCCAGGGGGCAGCGTGAACCTGACGTGCGTGGCAGTCGGCGCGCCCATGCCCTACGTGAAATGGATGGCTGGCTTGGAGGAGCTCACCAAAGAGGATGAGATGCCTGTCGGGCGCAACGTCCTGGAGCTCACCAACATCCGGGAGTCTGCCAACTACACCTGCCTGGCAATCTCCTCCCTGGGCATGATCGAGGCTGTGGCACAGATCACTGTGAAAGGTAAGGAGCGGGGAGGAACGCGTGACATGACGTTACGGGTCCTGCGCGCCTGGATCTGTAAGCATCGCAACGAGTGACGTTGTATGGTAAGATTTCGCCCGTGCCATGCTTGCATCGGACGATGAGGTCTGCGTCTCCTGAAGTGAATCCAGACACTGACAACCTTTCTCCTTCTCCTAGCTTTGCCCAAACCACCAGTGGAGGCCACAGTCACGGAAACGACGGCCACGAGTGTCACCTTGACCTGGGACTCTGGAAACCCTGAGCCTGTATCCTACTATGTCATACAGTACAAGCCTAAGGCCTGGGAAGGGCCCTTCCAGGAGATTGACGGCGTGGCCACCACCCGCTACAGCATTGGGGGGCTCAGCCCCTTCTCAGAGTACGAGTTTCGCATCATAGCGGTCAACAACATTGGCCGAGGACCCCCGAGTGAACTGATAGAGGCTCAGACGGGAGAGCAGGCTCCCTCTAGCCCCCCGCTGAAGGTCCAAGCCAGAATGCTGAGCGCCAGCACCATGCTGGTCCAGTGGGAGTTGCCGGAGGAAGCCAACGGACAGATCAGGGGCTTCCGCATATATTACACCACTGACCCCCACTTACCTTTTAGCATGTGGCAGAAGTACAACGTGGCCGACGGCCACTTGACAACCATCGGAACCCTAACCACGGGGACCACTTACAGCATCCGCGTGCTGGCCTACACCTCGGTGGGAGATGGACCCTTGTCAGACATTATCCAAGTCAAGACGCAGCAGGGAGGTGAGGCTTTCCGGCATTAACCGTCGCCTCTGTGCCGGCAGAGCCAGAGATAAGGGTTATGGTGCGTTTTAACGTTCTCATTTACTTTCAGCGATGAGGTTCTAGATCAGGGATCTCAAACTCTGGCCCCCAAATGTTTCTGAACTACAACTCCCATGATCCTCTGTCCATCTGTTGCATTCAAATAATTCTGGGAATTGTAGGATTTGAACACCTGTGGGGGGGGGGGCAGAGTTTGAGACCCCTGATCTAGAGGATCATCATTCCATTTCTTTTTACCCAGGTGTCCGTTGACATTTGGGAAGTTGGATGATCCTCCCCGGGTTCTGCAGAGATAGGAGTGAGGACCCCATTAACCCCTTCTCCTTTTACCCGCAGTGCCCGCGCAGCCCGTGGACTTCCAGGCCGAAGCGGAGTCGGACACGCGCATTATGCTAACATGGCTTTTACCGCCCCAAGAACGCATTACCAAGTATGAGCTGCTTTACTGGGAGGGACAAGATGGGCGTCAGGTATGTGCCACCTCCACTGCGCTCATTTAGTAAATATGCCCCATTTTCCCAGACCGTGGGGGATGGGACACACAGTAACACGTTGCAATGTAAGGTCTCCCCGTCTCGGCATCGCACATTCTCTGAAACATCTATAGCATTACGATGACCCCGCGCATCCTCTATGTTGCCGTGACGGACACTTTGTGTCCTGCAGGAGGCGCCCGGGACGGTAAAGAGTCCCTGATGGCGTTATACACAGTTTAGTGATTCTTCCTGGTCCTGGACGCGTTGCTGCTGACCAGCGCAGTTTAGTGATTATTCCTGGTCCTGGAGGCGTTGCTGCTGACCAGCGCATTTTAGTGATTCTTCCTGGTTTTGGACGCGTTGCTGCTGACCAGCACAGTTTAGTGATTGTTCCTGGTCCTGGACGCGTTGCTGCTGACCAGCGCAGTTTAGTGATTGTTCCTGGTCCTGGACGCGTTGCTGCTGACCAGCACAGTTTAGTGATTCTTCCTGGTCCTGGACGCGTTGCTGCTGACCAGCGCAGTTTAGTGATTCTTCCTAGTCCTGGACGCGTTGCTGCTGACCAGCGCAGTTTAGTGATTCTTCCTGGTCCTGGACGTGTTGCTGCTGACCAGCGCAGTTTAGTGATTATACCTGGTCCTGGACGCGATGCTGCTGACCAGCGCAGTTTAGCGATTCTTCCTAGTCCTGAACGCGTTGCTGCTGACCAGCGCAGTTTAGTGATTCTTCCTGGTCCTGGACGCGTTGCTGCTGACCAGCGCAGTTTAGTGATTCTTCCTGGTCCTGGACGCGTTGCTGCTGACCAGAGCATTTTAGTGATTGTTCCTGGTCCTGGACGCGTTGCTGCTGACCAGCACAGTTTAGTGATTCTTCCTGGTCCTGGACGCGTTGCTGCTGACCAGCGCAGTTTAGTGATTCTTCCTGGTCCTGGACGCGTTGCTGCTGACCAGCGCAGTTTAGTGATTCTTCCTGGTCCTGGACGCGTTGCTGCTGACCAGCGCAGTTTAGTGATTCTTCCTGGTCCTGGATGTGTTGCTGCTGACCAGCGCAGTTTAGTGATTCTTCCTGGTCCTGGACGCGTTGCTGCTGACCAGCGCAGTTTAGTGATTCTTCCTGGTCCTGGACGCGTTGCTGCTGACCAGCGCAGTTTAGTGATTCTTCCTGGTCCTGGACGCGTTGCTGCTGACCAGCGCAGTTTAGTGATTCTTCCTGGTCCTGGATGTGTTGCTGCTGACCAGCGCAGTTTAGTGATTCTTCCTAGTCCTGAACGCGTTGCTGCTGACCAGCGCAGTTTAGTGATTCTTCCTGGTCCTGGACGCGTTGCTGCTGACCAGCACATTTTAGTAATTATACCTGGTCTTGGACACGTTGCTGCTGACCAGTGCAGTTTAGTGATTATACCTGGTCCTGGACGCGTTGCTGCTGACCAGCGCAGTTTAGTGATTCTTCTTGGTCCTGGACGCGTTGCTGCTGACCAGCACAGTTTAGTGATTCTTCCTGGACGCGTTGCTGCTGACCAGCGCAGTTTAGTGATTCTTCCTAGTCCTGGATGCGTTGCTGCTGACCAGCAGAGTTTAGTGATTCTTCCTAGTCCTGGACGCGTTGCTGCTGACCAGCGCATTTTAGTGATTCTTCCTGGTTCTGGACGCGTTGCTGCTGACCAGCACAGGATGATCAGTGTGTAAAGTTTTAATTTTTTTCTAAATTTTCTGCAGCAAAAGGTCACCTTTGACCCGGCCTCGTCCTACGCGGTGGAAGGACTGAAGCCAGATACCCTGTATAACTTCCGCCTCGCGGCCTGGTCTGGCATGGGTATCGGTGTCTACACCCCACCGATCCAAGCTAGGACGGCACAATCCAGTAAGTGGGCGGTCAGTCTCCGCCAATCCATCCTATAGGTTACAGGCTTGGGTCACTTTGCCGTACTTCGGGGTGATTTGTTGGGGTGTTGTTGGGTCTTTCCTGCTGACATGTTGAAGAAAGGTAAGTCTGATGCCTGTGAGAGACGCTGACCTTGCATGTCGCCAGCTTGAAGGCATCTCCAGAGCTTCTCATCCCATACCACGCAGCATCCCTCCTGCTTGTTTGCAGATATTTTTCTTTTATTTTGTCTCAGTCAATCCATCCTATAGCTTACAGGCGGTCAACCTCAGCCCATCCATCCTATAGCTTATAGGCGGTCAGCCTCAGCCAATCCATCCTATAGGTTACAGGCGGTCAACCTCGGCCAATCCATCCTATAGGTTACAGGCGGTCAACCTCAGCCAATCCATCCTATAGGTTACAGGCGGTCAACCTCGGCCAATCCATCCTATAGGTTACAGGCGGTCAGCCTCAGCCAATCCATCCTATAGGTTACAGGCGGTCAACCTCGGCCAATCCATCCTATAGGTTACAGGCGGTCAACCTCAGCCAATCCATCCTATAGGTTACAGGCGGTCAGTCTCAGCCAATCCATCCTATAGGTTACAGGCGGTCAGTCTCAGCCAATCCATCCTATAGGTTACAGGCGGTCAGTCTCAGCCAATCCATCCTATAGCTTACAGGCGGTCAGTCTCAGCCAATCCATCCTATAGGTTACAGGCGGTCAGTCTCAGCCAATCCATCCTATAGGTTACAGGCGGTCAGTCTCAGCCAATCCATCCTATAGCTTACAGGCGGTCAGTCTCAGCCAATCCATCCTATAGGTTACAGGCGGTCAGTCTCAGCCAATCCATCCTATAGGTTACAGACGGTCAACCTCGGCCAGTCACACGTCGCCGCTACACCAAGTGGGAATGTCACACAGCACCACTACTCACCATTTACACCAAGTGGGAATCTCACAGGTCCCTGAGTGCCTGCGTGTTGTATAGATGTGATATATGGAGGAACGGACACTAGGTTTTCTTTTAGTTGTTACATGGTCATGCCTTGTGATTTATCCTTCAATATGTCCTTTATTTCCTCCATGTTTATGTTGTGAAGCTGTTACCCCCGACCCCTTACACCGAGAGAGAAAACCCCAATAAATCACTTACTTTTATGTTTTTTTTTGGCCTCCAGGTATCGGTTGGCGATCTTGGCCCTCCAGATGTTTTGGAACTACATCTCCCATGATGCTTTGTCACTTATCATCTGAGCAGAGGCCCATGGGAAATGTAGATTTAAAACTCCCGGACGGCCCAGGTTGCCGATATCTGCTTTACTGCTCCTCCGGCTGCAAAAATACCACCGAATTCCCTGACATGATCTGGAGATCAACTGCAGATTGAAACCCATGACCGGCCAGAAGCTGATACAGGCGGCACCCGCTGACCGGTCCACGAGGAGACGGTGACCCCCGGAACCATTACAGAAAAGCCCGGTTTATAAATTATTCACCCATTTGTATTTAATCGTTTGGACGTCATTTTTTTTTACGTTTTCCCCAAAAATCAGACACATCTGAAACCTGCGTGTCATAGAAAGATTTCCGCACCATTTGGTTACCATGGAAACACGATGGCGTAAGATGAGCGGTTTGGGGTAACAGCTTCACAAACCGCTACGAGTTTTACTTTTCGTTTTGTGTTTGGGTAGTTTTTGCATCCGCCATGTTCATTTCCCTCCCCTTGCCTGCGTTTTTTTTATCCTCAGCACCGTCCGCCCCGCCGCAAGACGTGGAGTGTGCAAGTCTTAGCTCCACCGCCATTCGGGTAAGTTGGGTGGCCCCGCCGGCCTCCAGCCGCAACGGGGCCCTGACCCGCTACTCACTGGCCTACGAAGCCATGACCGGGGAGGACAACTCCAAGCATGTTGTGGACAGCATCCCACCAGATATCTCCAGTTGGGAGATCAAGGAGCTGGAGAAATGGACGGAGTACAGGGTGTGGGTGCGCGCTCACACTGACATAGGGGCTGGGCCTGAGAGCTCGCCAGTTGTAGTGCGCACAGATGAGGATGGTAAGTGACGCTCGCGCTCTTGGCACTCTCCTATGCTCTGTCTCACTGTGTTCACCCTCCTGGAGGCTCGGTGTGGAGGACCTTGACACCACGTCTGCACTGTGACCTTCTTCCTCCGGGTGGTTAGTAAATTCCCGGAGCGGGTGAGCCTGACGTCTTTACGTTTTAATGAGTGCGGCCAGACGGCCTCCAGGTTCACAATTCTGTCAGAGGTGACCGTTGTTGAAGCTGTGGTTCCCGGTCGGTCAGTCCGTCCCTCACTTTGCTCTTTCCTCATTTCTCTCCCATCGATCAGACAGGGTGACCGCCGCGTTTTAGCTTCTCCCTTCTCCTCCCTCTCCAGTGCCGAGCGCTCCACCCAGGAAAGTTGAGGTGGACTCCGTGAACTCGACATCTGTGCGCGTGACCTGGAAGTCACCTCTTCCCACCAAGCAAAATGGTCAGATTCGAGGCTACCAGGTCACTTATGTCCGACTCGAAGGGGGCGAACCCAGAGGAAACCCCATCATTAAGGATGTGATGCTGGCAGAGGCTCAGGTACGGCACGAAGGGTGGAGGCATTGTGATGTCTCGCTCTATGTATGATCACCATTCATTGATGCTTCCAGTGGGACCATCACTTGGATATCTCACCAGAAAGTGGCGTCTCCACTGGTCGACACATACTCCCCTCCAGCTCCCCCAATATACTAATCCCTGAGCGGTTGCTGCACTCACCGTGTTCTGCAGCAACTGTGAAGCATGTCCCCCTCCTCTGACCTGATAATACTATGTACCGCACAGCGGGGGCGGTTAAATACGGATTCTATGGCTGCGATGCCCCCGGCCTCCGACAATCTTTATGGGTGGAAGGGATGATGGAGCCGTTATTTACCGCCTGTGCTTTGGATACATCTAGAATGTTCCTGTCTCCATAACTGGATGTGAATCTCCAGCCTGTGGCCAGGGTGACCGTCCTGTCATTAAACCTCATTAAACTTCATGTGTGTTTAGTCACATCCTGGCATGTCTCCCTTCCCCCCGTCAATGACCTGCATCTTCCCCAGTGTCCCCAAACCCACCACCTCCTGTGAGGGCTAACCTTGGCTGTGTGAGCAGCTCGGCGCGCTCCACCATCGCCTGCTCTCACCTAATTCATTGCATTTTTATTGTTTTGTAGATTCTGTTTTGCTTGTGTTTTCCATTTTGTTTGGTTCTGTCGGCCATGTTTTTTGTTCCTGTACTTAGACCTTCACTCTCCCTCGTTTGTTTTGACACAATAACCCTGTGACCCTCTGCCTGCGTTGCCCATTTACCCCCTTCTTCTCTCTGTCCCTACCAGTGGAGACCAGAAGAGTCCGCGGACTATGTGAGTATGACTGTTTGCGCCTCTGGGAGGGGCTGCGTGATTGCATTGTGACCTCAGAGACTCGCAGGCCGTCACAGAGCCGCCCCAAATCTGAGTTTTATGGTAATGACGGTGTCCGGCAGACGTCCCCCACACCGGAACCTGCCAGTATCTGCCGACTCGATGCCACGGTGGGAGTCTGTGACCGGGCAGCTCGTAGTGGTAGAGTACATCAGTCTTAATTACTGGATTAATGAGCTGGAGGCCCGGCACGCTTTCCAGTCATGGTTTGCCGTGTCGGGCGACACGTTGACCCTGTGATCTCTGTGACGGCTGTGAGTCTCTGTGGTGTAATCACTCATCGAGTCACTGATCTCTCACAAATCATGCTTCACCAGAGGTTCATGATTCTCAAATTTGCTCTTGATTGGCTTATTCCTCTGTCTCACTGAGTGTGAGTGCCAGCTGTGAGTGCGGGAGTGTGAGCTGTAGGGTGTGAGTGCAAGTTGTGGCTGTAGGGTGTGAGTGCGAGTTGTGAGTGAGCTGTGGGTGTGAGGTGTGAGTTGTGGGTGTGAGGTGAGGTGTGAGGTGTGGGTGTGAGTTGTGGGTGTGAGGTGAGTTGTGGGTGTGAGGTGAGTTGTGGGTGTGAGGTGAGTTGTGGGTGTGAGGTGAGTTGTGGGTGTGAGGTGAGTTGTGGGTGTGAGGTGAGTTGTGGGTGTGAGGTGAGTTGTGGGCGTGAGGTGGGGTGTGGGTGTGGGGTGTGAGCTGTGGGTGTGAGCTGTGTTTCCTTGCATGGAGTGTGATGGAGATGAGGGCTTGTTGGTTTTGGTTCATTTTGGGGCTCTATCTGTGGTGTTGGGGCAGGTTTTTTTGGGGTTCTCCTCCTGAGCTTGGCACCCCCCGTCCTCTCTGTGGATCAGGATATTAACGCATTGTAATGACGGGATGTTATTCCTCCTCTGTGCGATGAATCTGTTTTATCTCCGGAGTCGCGTGCACTTTACCACGAGGCTCCATCGCTCCCAATCATTTAACAAGGTGCCCAGCATGCCGCGATCTCCCTGTAATACCAGTGATATGTGGAGCGCTCGGCCCCTGCACCCACCCCGGGCAGAGCCTTCTGTATCCACCAGAGCTCCCGTCACGTGGTCCTGCAGTGCCTCCTCCTGTACACACACGGTACTGCACTCACATCTTGCTGGAGCTCACTGTCCGCATCTTTCTTCTTCCAGGATGCTGTGATCACCGGCCTTACTCCAGAGACCACCTATTCCATCACCGTGGCCGCATACACTACGAAGGGCGATGGTGCCAGGAGCAAACCCAAGATCGTGAGCACCACAGGAGCAGGTACAGCTTCATCACTGTAAGCCTGGAGCGGTTTATATAGACCGAGGAATCGCGGGTCAGTGAGCCGGAACCTTCCGCCTTTTCACGTCCGTCTCACGCTTTCTACGTAACATCTCGCTGTTTACACACGTCGTGTCCCGTCCCTCCTTCCGTTCTGTCACTCTGCTGGTGTCCTGGTTCGGCGACAGAATCTTTTCTCCTCCTTTTAGTGCCCGGAAAGCCCACCATGATGATCAGCACCACCTCTCAGAACACGGCACTGATCCAGTGGCACCCACCGAGAGAAATGGTCGGAGAGCTCCTTGGCTACCGGCTGCAATACAAGCGCGTGGATGAGGAAAGACTCAACACTATGGATTTCAGCAAAAATGAGCATCACTACACGGTGACCGGCCTGCACAAAGGCGCCAGCTACATCTTCAAACTCTCAGCCAAAAACCGGGCCGGCACCGGCGAGGAGTACGAGAAGGAAATCTCTACTCCTGAAGATGTGCCCAGCGGCTTCCCCCAAAACCTGCAGGTGGTCGGACTCACTACATCCACAACAGAGCTGTCATGGATGCCGCCGGTCTTATCAGAGCGCAACGGGAAGATCACCAACTACACCGTGGTGTACCGAGACATCAATAGCCAGCAGGACCTGACCAACGTTACCCAAGATAGCCGCCTCACGCTGCTCAACCTGAAGCCAGACACCACCTACAACATTCAGGTGCGGGCTCGGACGAGTAAAGGGTTTGGACCGCTCAGCCCCAGCATCCAGTCACGCACCATGCCTGTCGACCAAGGTAAGGTCAAGGCCAGGGGTGTAGCCGGGGGTGGAGCCAGGTGTAGAGCCGGGTGTAGAGCCGGGGGTGGAGCCGGGTGTAGAGCTGGGGGTGGGGCCGGGTGTGGGGCGTGGGGTGGAGTCGGGTGTAGGGCCGGGGGTGGAGCCGGGTGTAGGACCGGGGGTGGAGCCGGGTGTAGGGCGTGGGTGGAGCTGGGTGTAGGGGTGGAGTCGGGTGTAGGGCCGGGGGTGGAGCCGGGTGGAGGCGGGGGTGGGGCCAGGTGGAGGGGTGGGGCCGGGGGTGGAGACAGGTGTAGGGCCGGGGGTGGAGCCGGGTGTAGGGCCAGGGGTGGAGCCGGGTGTAGGGCTGGGGGTGGAGCCGGGTGTAGGGCCGGGGGTGGAGCCGGGTGTAGGGCGGGGGTGGAGCCGGGTGTAGGGCCGGGGGTGGAGCCGGGTGGGCGGGGGTGGGGCCGGGGTGGAGGGGTGGGGCCGGGTGTAGGGCGGGGGTGGAGCCGGGTGTAGGGCCGAGGGTGGAGCCGGGGGTGGAGCCGGTGGTAGGGCTGGGGGTGGAGCCGGGTGTAGGGCCGGGGGTGGAGCCGGGTGTAGGGCTGGGGGTGGAGCCGGGTGTAGGGCTGGGGGTGGAGCCGGGTGTAGGGCCGAGGGTGGAGCCGGGTGTAGGGCTGGGGGTGGAGCCGGGTGTAGGGCTGGGGGGGAGCCGGGTGTAGGGCCGGGGGTGGAGCCGGGTGTAGGGCCGGGGGTGGAGCCGGGTGTAGGGCCGGGGGTGGAGCCGGGTGTAGGGCTGGGGGTGGAGCCGGGTGTAGGGCCGGGGGTGGAGCCGTTCAGCAGCTCTGTCTGACGCTTTGTATAAAATGTGAGATGAGTAAAGTCGTTTCATCCGTTTTCAGTGTTTGCGAAGAATTTCCGAGTGAACGCTGTGATGAAAACCTCAGTTTTGCTGAGCTGGGAAGTTCCCGATTCCTATAAATCAGCCGTGCCTTTCAAGGTCAGTGCGTCGATTCACCGGCTTGTTTCATGTTTCCACGAGCAAGACTTTCAATCGAGCTTTGTAACATCAGCCGGGAACGAGCGGCCGCCGGCATCAAGCAGTGCGCCCGGCGCTTTGATGATGAGAAACAAAAACACCTGCTTTTAATTCCGTCACAAATGGCTTTTGTTGGTGAAATTGAATTTACTTCCATTAATTGCTACAGAATATCACACGAACCGCAGCTCCCGCCGCAGGAAGCGCAGCTTCTGCCGCACGTAGCGCAGCTCCCGCCGCAGGAAGCGCAGCTCCCGCTGCAGGAAGCGCAGCTCCCGCCGCATGAAGCGCAGATCCCACCGCAGGAAGTGCAGCTCCCGCCGCACGTAGCGCAGCCCCCGCCGCATGAAGCGCAGCTTCCGACGCACCAAGCGCAGCTCCCGCCGCACGTAGCGCAGCTCCCGCCGCACGTAGCGCAGCTCCCGCCACACGAAACGCAGGTCCCACCGCACGAAGCGCAGCTCCTGTCTCACGTAACGGTCCTGTAAGGGCAAATCTGTGACCAGTGAGCCGGAGCGGAGAATATTATTACACAGGGTGTATACCCGTGCTGCGGCTGCGGAGTGATGGTGGCTGGCGTCTCCGCTCGCCGTGACGTTATCTCATCTTTCAGATATTATATAACAACCAGCACGTGGAGGTGGACGGACAATCGATGCGCAAACTGATCAGCAACCTGAAAGCAGACACCGACTATTCCTTCGTGCTGATGAACAGGGGCAGCAGCGCAGGCGGACTGCAGCACCGAGTGTCGATCCGCACGGCACCTGATGTCATGCAGAGCAAACCGACATCCGTCAGCAAGTACATGGAGGACGGCAGGTTCACCCTGCACCTACCCCGTGTCGAGACCTCCTCCCCAGTCAGGTGGGTCCTCTCAGACAGCCTTATCTCGTCTCCAGCCAAGCCGTGGTGGCATTTCTCGGTAAACCTTTGCCGTCTCTCTGCAGGTGGTATTACATTGTCGTGGTGCCGCTGGACAATACGGGCAGCGGAATAACCACTCGCTGGCAAAGCCCTGAGAAGATGGAGCTGGAACAAGTGAGTACATGTGCACGCATCTCCACCAAAACGCTCAGGAACCTCCACGTTGGCAGCCGCGAACCCCCAGTGTAAATATTCTGTGAGACCCCCAGTGTATTCTGTGAGACCCCCCAGTGTAAATATTCTGTGAGACCCCCAGTGTATTCTGTGAGACCCCCAGTGTAAATATTCTGTGAGACCCTCAGTGTATTCTGTGAGACCCCCAGTGTAAATATTCTGTGAGACCCTCAGTGTATTCTGTGAGACCCCCAGTGTAAATATTCTGTGAGACCCCCAGTGTATTCTGTGAGACCCCAAAGTGTAAATATTCTGTGAGACCCTCAGTGTAAATATTCTATGAGACCCCCAGTGTATTCTGTGAGACCCCAAAGTGTAAATATTCTGTGAGACCCCCAGTGTATTCTATGAGACCCCCAGTGTAAATATTCTGTGAGACCCCCAGTGTATTCTGGAGACCCCAGTGTAAATATTCTGTGAGACCCCCAGTGTATTCTGTGAGACCCCCAGTGTAAATATTCTGTGAGACCCCCAGTGTATTCTGTGAGACCCCCAGTGTATTCTGTGAGACCCCAGTGTAAATATTCTGTGAGACCCCCAGTGTATTCTGTGAGACCCCCAGTGTATTCTGTGAGACCCCAGTGTAAATATTCTCTGAGACCCCCAGTGTATTCTGTGAGACCCCCAGTGTATTCTGTGAGACCCCAGTGTAAATATTCTGTGAGACCCCCAGTGTATTCTGTGAGACCCCCAGTGTAAATATTCTGTGAGACCCCCAGTGTATTCTGTGAGACCCCCAGTGTAAATATTCTGTGAGACCCCCAGTGTAAATATTCTGTGAGACCCCCAGTGTATTCTGTGAGACCCCCAGTGTAAATATTCTGTGAGACCCTCAGTGTAAATATTCTGTGAGACCCCCAGTGTATTCTGTGAGACCCCCAGTGTAAATATTCTGTGAGACCCCAGTGTAAATATTCTGTGAGACCCCAGTGTATTCTGTGAGACCCCCAGTGTAAATATTCTGTGAGACCCCAGTGTATTCTGTGAGACCCCAGTGTAAATATTCTGTGAGACCCCAGTGTAAATATTCTGTGAGACCCTCGGTGTAAATATTCTGAGACCCTCGTTAGTTGTTAAGGTGGTCCCTCGCATGAGCGTTTCTGGCTCCCCCCATCCCCGCAGCTTGTCATCCCAACAAATATGGAGATTCAGGGATGAATTCCCAGGGAAAGTATTAGAGAAGTGGGAGATCTGCACCCCCGGCGCCGGCACAGATCTAGCCTGGATGTGGTGTTACTCGCTGCTCCCCAGCGGTGGGTGAGAGCAGACATGTCGCCCCTCATGCTTCTCACCCAGTTTTCCAGGAGCATGTGGTCCTCGCCCGCACTAGTGAAGTCTTCCTGTTCCTGTACTCTGTGATGGTCAAAGCTTGTTGTGGGTCCGTGATAATCTTCAATTCCAGCCCTCGCTTTCTGATTCCTCCTTTAGATGTAACCTGCGCCCTCGTGTAACCTGCGCCCTCGTGTAACCTGCATCCTCGTGTAACCTGCGTCCTCGTGTAACCTGCGCCCTCGTGTAACCTGCGCCCTCGTGTAACCTGCGCCCTCGTGTAACCTGCATCCTCGTGTAACCTGCGTCCTCGTGTAACCTGCGCCCTCGTGTAACCTGCACCCTCGTGTAACCTGCGCCCTCGTGTAACCTGCGCCCTCGTGTAACCTGCGCCCTCATGTAACCTGCGCCCTCGTGTAACCTGCGTCCTCGTGTAACCTGCGTCCTCGTGTAACCTGCGCCCTCGTGTAACCTGCGCCCTCATGTAACCTGCGCCCTCATGTAACCTGCGCCCTCGTGTAACCTGCGTCCTCGTGTAACCTGCGCCCTCGTGTAACCTGAGCCCTCGTGTAACCTGTGCCCTCGTGTAACCCGCGTCCTCGTGTAACGAACGTCCTCGTGTAACCCGCGTCCTCTTGTAACCTTCGTCTTCGTGTAATGAGCGTCCTCTTGTAACCTGCGTCCTCGTGTACCGAGTGTCCTCATGTAACCTTCGTCCTCGTGTAACCTTCGTCTTCGTGTAACCTGCTTCCTCGTGTAATGAGCGTCCTCTTGTAACCTGCGTCCTCGTGTACCGAGTGTCCTCATGTAACCTGCGTCCTTGTGTAACCCGCATCCTCGTGTAATGAACGTCCTCGTGTAATGAACGTCCTCGTGTAACCCGCGTCCTCGTGTAACCCACATCCTCCTGTAATGAGCGTCCTTGTGTAACCCGCGTCCTCATTTAACCTGCATCCTCATGTAACCCGCATCCTCATGTAATGAGCGTCCTTGTGTAACCCGCATCCTCGTGTAACGAACGTCTGCGTGTAACCCGCGTCCTCTTGTAACCTGCGTCCTCGTGTACCGAGTGTCCTCATGTAACCTTCGCCCTCGTGTAACCTTCGTCTTCGTGTAACCTGCGTCCTCGTGTAACCCACGTCCTTGTTTATCCTGCGCCCTCGTGTAACCTGCGTACTCGTGTAACCTGCGTACTCGTGTAACCCGCGTCCTCGTGTAACCCGCGCCCTCGTGTAACCTGCGTACTCGTGTAACCTGCGTCCTCGTGTAACCTGCGTCCTCGTGTAACCTGCGCCCTCGTGTAACCCGCGCCCTCGTGTAACCTGCGTCCTCGTGTAACCTGCGTCCCCGTGTAACCTGCGCCCTCGTGTAACCGCGTCCTCGTGTAACCCGCGCCCTCGTGTAACCCGCACCCTCGTGTAACCTGCGCCCTCGTGTAACCTGGGTCCTCGTGTAACCTGCGTCCTCGTGTAACCTGCGCCCTCGTGTAACCTGGGTCCTCGTGTAACCTGCGCCCTCGTGTAACCTGCGTCCTCGTGTAACCTGCGTCCTCGTGTAACCTGCGTCCTCGTGTAACCTGCGCCCTCGTGTAACCTGCGCCCTTGTGTAACCTGCGCCCTCGTGTAACCTGCGTCCTTGTGTAACCCGCACCCTCGTGTAACCCGCACCCTCGTGTAACCTGCGTCCTCGTGTAACCTGCGTCCTCGTGTAACCTGCGTCCTCGTGTAACCTGCGCCCTCGTGTAACCTGCGCCCTCGTGTAACCTGCGTCCTTGTGTAACCCGCACCCTCGTGTAACCCGCACCCTCGTGTAACCTGCGTCCTGGTGTCTTTCTCAGATCCTTGAAGCCATTAACCAGGGCTCGCATCGTCAGAGAAGACAAGCTATAAGGAACAAGCCATACATCGCGGCGCGCCTCAACACGCTCCCCGAATCCTTCACGCTGGGCGATAACAAGGAATACAACGGCTTCCTCAATAAACCTCTGACCGCCGAGCTCGGCTACACCTGTTTCGTGCTGGCGGCCCTGGAGGACGGAGACACCGTGAGTCACATGACCTTTCCACATTATTAAAGCCCTAAATGCTGTTTAGACTCGTTAAAGCGATACACAGGTATGCTCACCCTCAGAGGCTCCTGATTGGCTGAGCCACTTCCTGCTCTGCATCCGGTGCGAAGCCCTGCAGGAACGTGAACGAGGGGTTTCTTTTAGCTGGTTTAATTAATTGACCCCAAAATGCAGATTTATGAGCTGCACGGCCAGGACACACGTTCCAGACACCGTCAGCGGCCGCTGCTAAGGTTCCATGTTCCTTCCTCTGTCCTGCAACGTGGTATGTGCTCCTGTATCCGCACAGCTGCATGGATTGTGTAGTTGCCGTATTTATCTAGTGCCAACAGATTCTGCAGCGCTTTACAATGGTCCAGCATCAACATGAGACATAAGGGCTTATTCACTAAGCTCTGAATTGCACCGAACAGTGAATTTCACAATAAATCTGCGATTTTGGGCCAATTTCTGTTTTCAAAAAGCTGTATTTTCACCGAATACAGGAGAATTGAGAGAGAAATACGGTGCATTTCAATGCAATCTGGTGATGTTTGGCGTCCTGGGAATCGCCCCATAGACGGTTATCGTGTTTTCTATCCACAGAGCGTGAATTTCAGTGATTTCAATTCGACGGGTTTAAACCGGCCAATCCCGTAGCTTTTAATGAAATATCTTTATTTTTTTGAAGACCTTTTTTTTTTTTGCGAAAACTATGTTTGTTTTGTTACAGACACTTTTATAAAAAAAATTAAAGATATTTTTTTTGTTTAGACGCATTTTCCATTTTTGTTGATTTTTGCCTCTTATTAGGAGAAGAGGAGACTTCTTCTTTTTTTTTTTCTCAGTTCACCGACGTCCGATAACTCCTTTGGCGACTCCAATTTCAGCAAAAACTGTTGACCATTTGCTAAATAGTGAATTCACTGTATTTTTGGCAAAGTGGAATCGCCGAAATGCAGCAAAAAGCAAAGCAGCGAAATTTCTTTGTTTATAGACCCTGTAATGTATGCAGGTGCTCCGCCAGATGCCCCGTGAGCTTACAATCTAAGGGACTGAGGTATGGGGAGCAGGTTGAGCACGGCAGACGCCGCTTGGGTTTGATGATGTTAAACGGAGGGTGAAAGCGGCTGCAGGGGAGAGCTGTAACATTAGCACAAGGGCTGGGTGGGAGGATGGAGATGTTTGTTTTCTTATCAGAGTGATACATTTGTGACGGAACGTGACATTAAAAGGTGGTGTAAGACCCCGTGCCGCACCGCGGGTGTAAATATCCCTCACACAGAGCTCTGCGCTGACCTGGAGGCGCATCGGAAGCTGAGCTGTCAGTCCTGGCCGCGCTTCATGGATTAACGATGCGGCTGTGATTGACATCTCGACTTCCCGACATTTAATGCCCTCGCGCTTCACAACCTGCTTTGGAAAGCGTAGCTCGAGTTCTACCGCCGATCCGGTGCACGTGACGATGATTTATCAGGGAGCCGTCATCCTGACGCTGATCATTCTTTATCCCCAGAAGAAGTACGCGGCCAGTCCCTACTCGGACGAGATCGTGGTGGAGGTCTCTTCCGCCAAACAGCAGGAGGAACCGGAGATGCTGTGGGTGATGGGCCCGGTCCTGGCCGTCATCCTGATCATCATCATAGTCATTGCTATCCTGCTGTTTAAAAGGTAAGCGGCTGCTCCTGCACCTCACGCGTCGCCGGCCGCCCCCTCCATGACGCCAAATCCATTTCTACACAAAGTCCATGAAACTCAGAATGGTGGAAAGCAGATGCGAGTGCGGCGCGAGGCCAACGCGGACACAGCTGCTCCAGCGATTGGGCCTGAAATTAGCGTCCACCATGTTTATTGCTCAAGATTCCTGTTTGCGCGCGCCGGTGTGTCTTTATGTGCCCCCCCGATATCCCCTACCTGTTTGTCTCCCCCACTGTGCAATGATCCCCAATATCCCTTTATACACCATAAACCCCCCCGTGGCGCCATTAACACGTGTGTCTTTATACCCCCCCCGATATCCCCTGTATAAACCATACCCCCCCCCCCGTGGCACCATTAACACGTGTGTCTTTATACCCCCCCCCGATATCACCTGTATAAACCATGCCCCCCCCCCGTGGTGCCATTAACACGTGTGTCTTTATACCCCCCCTCGATATCTCCCCTGTATAAACCATACACCCCCCCGTGGTGCCATTAAACCCGTGTGTCTTTATACACCCCCGATATCCCCTGTATAAACCACCCCCCCCCCGTGGTGCCATTAAACTGGCGTGTCTTTATACACCCCCGATATCCCCTGTATAAACCCCCCCCCCGTGGTGCCATTAAACCTGTGTGTCTTTATGTGCCCCCCGATATCCCCTACCTGATCCCCAATATCCCTTTATACACCATAAACCCCCCCGTGGCGCCATTAACACGTGTGTCTTTATGCCCCCCCCCGATATCCCCTGTATAAACCATACCCCCCCGTGGCGCCAGTAACACGTGTGTCTTTATACCCCCCCCCTGATATCCCCTGTATAAACCATACCCCCCCCCCGTGGTGCCATTAAACCCGTGTGTCTTTATACTCCCGATATCCCCTGTATAAACCATACCCCCCCGTGGCGCCATTAACGCGTGTGTCTTTATACCCCCGATATCCCCTGTATAAACTATTCCCCCCCCCCTGTGGTTCCATTAAACCGGCGTGTCTTTATACCCCCCGATATCCCCTGTATAAACCATATCCCTCCCCCATGGTGCCATTAAACCTGTGTTACTTTATGTGCCCCCCAATATCCCCTGTATACACCATACGCCCCCCCCCCGTGGTGCCATTAAACCGTGTGTCTTTCTGTGCCCCCCGATATCCCCTGTATACACCATATGCCAACCCCCCCGTGGCGCCATTAAAACCGTGCTTTTATGTGTCCCCCAATATCCCCTGCATACACCCCCCATGGCGCCATTAAACCCCTGTGTCTTTATGTGCCCCCCAATATCCCCTGTATACACCATACGTCCTTCCCCCCCCCTCCGTGATGCCATTAACCCCGTGTCTCTCTTTCTCTCTCTGCTTCGGCCGCTGGATTTATAGTAAACAGGAAAGGTAGGAGCCGCCACTTTCTTTCTTTCCTTTGTCTCAGAACATGCAGAGTCAGGTTTAAACCAAGGTCCGACTCGGGGCCGGTTATACGGGGAAACCCACATCTTTTCTGCTCTCTGAGCATCATGGAAAATGTAGTTCAAATGCATCTGTTGTATCCAGATCAAACGCAAAAGGGTTGTGGTATGTCTGAGGTCCCGGACCCCAAATAATGTGAGAAGAGAAGTGTTACAGATCTCAGGACCCCCAACAGGGTCACATCTGCCTATGCCGCTTCCTTGCTGGACCCCCGTCTACTCCTCGTGACTCTCGTGCCTTCCTCCAGTACCTTAGACGCAGCTTAAAGAAGGGTACAAGTAGAGAGCCTTGCCAGCGTCCCCAGAAATAAGCTGTAGATTTACCCACACCATGAGTCGTGACTGCATGTAGGGTCAGAATAGACCGCTCTTTTTTTTTTTTTTTTTTATTGTAATAAATTTTTATTATTTTTTACACACGTATTTTACAGGACATTAAGTGCATTACAACATATTCAGGCAGCCGTGTAGTACTTATGACATATGCATCTGATGGTAAACACGCAGGTTGCAGTATTGCATTCCTCCTGACGTCTGATGTGCATGGAAACATATAAAATACCAATTTATAATACCAATTTAAACAGAAAAGAAAAATAAAGAAAAGAAAGAGGGAAGTAGGGCCTGTGACAAAGGAGTGGAATAGGAAGGGGGTATGAAGGAAGCGGTCTTTCGTTTGTTATTTAGTTGCGATCAAGAGTGGTCTACTGGGTTTTAGGGTGGCGTGCTTGCTGGTGTAGACCAATAATACCAGCGCCGCAGATGTTTGGCGGTGGTGCCAGAGGATTGATGCAGCAGATCCTCTACATCTCTGGTACGCTGGACTTCATCCAACCATTCCCGAAATGTGGGGGCTATCGCGGACTTCCAGTGTCTAGGTATCACCGCTTTCGCGGCATTCAGCAGACGAATGTCAAGGGTGTTTCTGTATGTGTCCACAGGTAGCGGTGTGTGGTGGAGCAGCATTGCTGCTGGTGTAAAGGAGGGTGGAGTGTCAGAGACCTTGCTAATGGCATCATGAACCAGTGTCCAGAAGGGTTGCAACACTGGGCAGGACCACCATATATGCAATAGATCTGCGCGTTGCGATCCACATCTCCAGCAGGAAGCATCTGCTGTGTCCGAATATGTGGCAATAGTGATGGGCGCCCTATACCAACGCGACAGCAGCTTGTAAGCCGTTTCTTGCGTGCGAGTAGCAATAGAGCACCGGGTACTGAGCGCAAACATTTGATCCCATTCTTCCTCTGTGAATGTCTGGTGAAGGTCCGATTCCCATTTCGCCACATACAGGGGCGTGGTGGGGAAAGGTTTTGCAAGATACCATACATGGTCGAAATGCCATGTTGGGGAAGGGTCCTACGGGTAATCACTTGCTCAAATGCGGTCAGTGGGCGAGTGTATTTGTCTAAAGGAGCCAAGGAGCGAAGATATGTAATGAGACAGTGCATGTGAAATCGTAAGGAAGGAGTCGGGGTGGGTCAGTGGGATGTCCTTTGGGGCTTTAGGTCGGTCCCCATCTATGTAGAGGCCAGGTAGGGGGGTCTGTGTCAAAGCCGCGTCAGGGAGAGGTAGCAGTCGTGGCGAGAAGGCCGGTAAATGATTGAGCGGCAGGAGTGGTGAAGGCCAGGGGGCCAAACGTGTGGACCTCTGCAGCCGCCGCCAGATGGCCATTGTGACTGAAACTGTCGGGTGTGTGGGGATATCAGTAAGGGCAGTGGTGCCTATAAGCCAAGGGAGGGAGGCGAGCGAGCGCCCTACCAACTCATGTTCCAACGCCACCCATTGTTTACCAGAGGCACCCAAGCTCCACTCCACCAGCCGCAGAAGGTGAACAGCCTGATAGTAGCGCTGCAGATGCGGCAGAGCCAGCCCCCCACGAGAGCGAGGAGCCGTCAGCAGCGCCACCCTCAATCTTGGTTTACGCCCGGCCCAGACATATCTAATGAAAAGGGATTGCAAGGATCGGAAGAAGGCAGTTGGGACATGTACCGGCAAGGTTTGCAATAAATAAAGGACTCTTGGGAGAACATTCATTTTAAGGACATTTATGCGCCCAAACCATGTGATATGTGGGATGGCCCATCGAGTAAGATCTTTTTCCAGGACCCGAAGCAAAGGGACAAAGTTCGTGACATAAAGGTTTGATACCGCTGGGGTGAGGTGGACTCCGAGATATTTAAGAGACGAGGTACACCATCGAAAGGGGAATGTGGATTGAATATGTGTGCTGAGGGGGGCAGGTATTGAGATATTCAAGATTTCCGATTTTGACATATTAATTTTGTAATTACTGAGCGAGCCATATTCGCGTAGTAGTTCAATGAGTGAGGGTAAAGAAATCTGGGGCTGCTGCACAAAAAATAGCAGATCATCTGCATATGCCGCCACCTTATGAGTGTGGCGCCCAACACCCACACCATGAATGGAGGGGTTAGCCCTGATAGCTTGAAGGAGGGGTTCCAGGGATAATGCAAATAAAAGAGGGGAGAGGGGACAACCCTGGCGAGTGCCATTTTTGATGTTAAAGGGGGAGACAAGGTGCCATTTAAGTTGATGCGAGCGGTGGGTGAGTCGTATAAGGCGGTTATCCAGCGTAGGGCATTGGGGCCAAACCCCATATGATGCAAAGTCTGGAATAAGAAAGGCCAGTGTACCCTGTCAAACGCCTTCTCAGCGTCGGTGGAGAGGAGCAAGGTCGGGCCGGCACCAGGTTTCTGGGCAGCGTGAATCAGGTTGATAGCCAGCGTAGTATTATCTCGTCCCTCCCTCCCCGGGATGAAGCCCGTCTGGTCAGGGTGGATCAGATGTCTCATATGGTTAGCAAGGCGCAGGGCAAGGACCTTAGCGAAAAGTTTTACGTCCTGATTCAGGAGGGAGATTGGTCTGTAGTTAGCGCACAGGGCATGATCCTTGTCTGGTTTAGGGATCAGTGTGATAGTGGCAGAGAGTGATTGTGGTGTCAGATGTGATGCAGGTTCAGTCAGGCCATTAAAAGAGGCCAGCCAAGCGCGGGAGAGGAGTTTTTCGCAGATTTTATAGTACTTAAGGGTAAAGCCATCAGGACCCGGGGTCTTACCCACTGGTGTTCGCTTGATCGCTTCATGCAGTTCTTCCGCAGTGATTGGGCCCTCTATAGAGGACCTCATGTGCGGCGTCAGTTTTGAGCGTAAGTGGGTGCGAAGGAAGCGCTGGGTGGTGTCTGGGGCCGTCTGATCGGGAGTCGTGTGGAGGCCATAGAGCTTAGTGTAATAATCATGGAAGAGGCCAAGCATATCTTTCGGGAGGGTAACGGTGGGTCCCTGTGGTGTGCGAAGATGGGTGACATATAATGCCTGTCGGTGGGTTCGGAGGGCGTTGGCCAAAAGCCTACCGCATTTATTTCCATGTTCATGGAAGGTTTTGCGTACCGTCAGGAAGGCCTTCTGAGCCCTGTTATTAAAAAGAGAACGGAGCTGTGACCTCAGGTCTAATAACTCAGCGTAAGTGTCATCGTCGAAGTGCAGTTTATGGGAACGTTCCAGGACCGCTATGCGCTGCAAGAGGGACTCCTGCTCCGCAGTGCGTTCTCTCTTACGACGCGCGCCCTGCTGTATTAGGTATCCCCTAATGACGGCCTTATGAGTTTCCCAAATAATCTGCGGGGAGCAGTCAGGTGTGTCATTTTCCTTAAAGTAGTTTTGTAGCGCGTCCTGGAGGCCTTCTTTAATCTGGGGGTCAGTGAGAAGGGATTCATTGAGGCGCCAAAGTTTCTCCCTTGGTCGGGCTAGGGGTGAGGAGAGCGTGATCAGGACCGGGCAGTGATCTGACCAGGTCATGGGACCAATGGTGGCAGATTCCAGGAGGTGCATACTACCGAAGGGGAGGAAAATATAGTCGAGGCGTGTGTAGAGCTGATGCGGTGCACTATAATATGTATAATCTCGTGCGGAGGGGAAGAGCGAGCGCCAGCAGTCCATCAGTCTCAGGGAGTGTAGTGCCGTTCGGGTGCGGCGGAGGACGGTGTGTGGGGTGCTAGTGACGCCTCTAGAAGTGTCTAGGCGAGCGTCGAGTGGCAGGTTGAGGTCACCTCCTACCACCAAAATACCTTCCTGGAAGTCCTGAAGTTGATGAAATATAGAGCGAATGGCGGAGTGTTGCTGCCGATTCGGGAGATATATGGAAACAAAAGTGTACCATTGCGCACCAATTTGGCCCTTCACAAACGTATAGCGACCGGCCGGATCCAGTAAAGAGGTCGGGTTGCTAAACGGGGTGGAGCGAGAAAACAACACGGCAGTTCCGCAAACTCTACCAGCAGTAGCATTACTGAAGTAACCAATAGGGTATTTGTGGTTTTTAAATGAGGGAGGTCGGGCATGCGAAAAGTGGGTTTCCTGCACTAACACTACATCCGCATGAAGTGAAGTGAATTCCCTGAGGGCCGCATGGCGCTTTTCGGGGATGTTCAGGCCTTTCGCATTTATGGAGAGAACTTTAAGAGTGCGGGGGACGGTGGCCATGTCAGATTGGTGCGGAGGTTATTGATGCAGGGAGACCTGGGAGGGGGGGTAAGGGGAAGCGCCCAATAGGGCAGACCAGGTACAGGGGGGTAAAAACTGACAACCAATTATAATGGTACAAATATATACACAGGGAGCACGTGCCTAATAGGACAGTTCACCGCGTCACTGATTGAGCGCGGAGAGTCCCAGGCCACAGAGGGGGGTGCGGACACCACCAATCACTCTGTGGAGGCACTGACTCGTGGGGGTTACCCAGCACGGGACAGTCAACAGTGAAGGTCAAATAATATAACGGTAAATTCTGAGTGTAATTTTAGCAACAGCTATTAAAAAGACAGCGAAGTATAATAAGTAATAAATTTCCAAAAAAAATTCAATAAGAAAAATCAAAAAGCACAGGGGAGACGCTGAACGCGCAGCCCCCAGAACAGATAAGTACACGGGTGTACTCCAGGAAAAAGAGAAAGAAAAAGAGAACAGCTCATTCAAGCCGCCCCTGGGGTGCATTGAAACTTGTAGTGTTTCAGACCTTAAACAATATGAGCAGGCCGTCGGAAGTTCAGGGCCGAGTAGGAGCCTGGCCTCCAGTTGTGTCACATAAATTATCCTGAGAAGAGGCTTAGGCCGTCAGGCCCACCTCAGGTCGGGGGACCCAGAGAAAAGGGGGGGTCTCGCAGGGCAAGGAGCATATAAAAAGGATACTGACGTCGTCGTTGTCAAGGTCTTCAGGTCGGAGAGGCGCCGGTGCCAGTTGGGGGCAGCTTCCACAGTGTCGGGAGAGGTCCGGAGGGCCCAGTGCAACCCAGGCGCGACCGGTGGAGGCCAGTTCAGGTCACCCGTGCTTGCGAGGAGGAGGAACGGCGTCTGCGGCGGGATCGTCGCGGGCGTTGCGGAGCCTGTTCTGGCGGCATGTACAGCAGTGCCAGGTCTGGCCAAGCCGGGAGTGTGTCCGGTGGAAGTGAGAGTTCCTCCAGGAACAGTGGGAGATCCAATTCGCTACGAAGGCTAAGAGGTCCCGATGGCGTGCGGATTTGGAGGCCAAAGGGAAAGAGCCACTTATATTGAATTTTCATGTCCTGCAAGGCAGCCGTGAGCGGACGTAGCATTCTTCTGGACTGCAATGTAGCAGGCGAGAGATCTTGGAATAGTGAGATCTTAGCCCCCGCGAAATCGATGGTGCGAGAGCCTCGGGCCGCTGCCAGTATGGAGTCTTTCAGCGGGTAGCGCAGAAGGCAGCAGATCACATCACGTGGGGGGGCGTCAGGTGGGCCCTTCGGTCTCAGTGCCCTGTGATAACGTTCCAGTTCAATAACTGTGTCAGGATCCCTTCCCAGGACATCATTAAATAAAGCGATAAGCGTGCTTTTTAATTCCTCCTGCGTATTCTCTATCTCCGGGAGACCACGAACCCTGATATTATTCCGGCGATTCCTGTTCTCCACATCTTCCAAATGACGCGCCATCATTTGTAGGGCTGAGCGCTGTGTGGTGATTGCAGCGGAGTGGGCACTAACGTGGCAGACTGTTGTTCCTGCGTCACCTCCACGTGCTGCAGCCTGGTTTGAATGCCGCCAAGATCAGTGCGCAGCGCGCGGATTTCTGAGAGGAGAGAAGCTCCCAATTCAGTGGTGGCCATGGCTAAGTCCTCTTTACTGGGGAGGTATTGTAGAAGCTGGCGAAGGTCATTTGGGGGGTCCCAGGCACTCACCGAGTGTGTTGGAGAGCTGGAGACTGAGGAGCATGAGGCGGCGGCCATCTTGGATTCCGGGTCAGCGTTTTCAGCGGTCAGAAGAGGTGCTAAAAACGGCCTGATGGATCCAGTCTGCTGATTCCCAATGTTCTCTGGGGGGCCTGGAGTGTGTGGGGGTTTCCTGGCTTTACCCATGGGTGCGTATGTGCAGCGGAATAGGGGTATATGCAGCGCGCTCAGCGGAGCTCACCAGTCAAGCGGCCATCTTCCTGGACGTCCCGGCCACGCCCCCGCTCTTTAATCAGGGCCAGACAAACATATATTTATTCGGTCACACATGGGTTATTTACATACATAAAATTTACCCTAGGAGATGTTCAGAGGGATTCGCACGTTTCTGTTCCTTCTGCTTCTTGGAAGGTGAAGCATAATTAGATTAGGTAGACAGTTAAATTAAACATTACGTAACATTTCTAAATGAGGCAGGACAATGGTAATCGGGATGATAAACAAGATTACAGGCAACAGACAATGGTGCAATGTTTGTCTGATAAAGCAGATTACCCGACTCAGTCTAACAAACTCAAATATAAGCAGATATCAACATCAGACAAGGGTAGCCTGGGAACCTTGTCAGCAGATAACAAGGTACACAAGGACCAGACAATAGACAGATAGACAATAGCATCACAGATTACACACACATTCTGCACACGAGAGGCATATGAAATTATATGGATTATCATTCCATATCATTTCATAGGCCTCTCGTGTGCAGAATGTGTGTGTGGATTTATGAGGCCTGCACCCTACAATATGCCGCCAGGTCCTGCACCCTACAATATGCCGCCAGGTCCTGCACCCTATAATATGCCGCCAGGTCCTGCACCCTACAATATGCCTCCAGGTCCTGCACTCTACAATATGCCACCAGGTCCTGCACCCTTCAATATGCCGCCAGGTCCTGCACCCTGCAAAATGCCGCCAGGTCCTGCACCCTGCGAAATGCCGCCAGGTACTGCACCCTACAATATGCCGCCAGGTCCTGCACCCTACAATATGCCGCCAGGTCCTGCACCCTGCGAAATGCCGCCAGGTACTGCACCCTACAATATGCCGCCAAGTCCTGCACCCTGCAAAATGCCGCCAGGTCCTGCACCCTACAATATGCCGCCAGGTCCTGCACCCTGCAAAATGCCGCCAGGTCCTGCACCCTGCAAAATGCCGCCAGGTCCTGCACCCTGCAAAATGCCGCCAGGTACTGCACCCTACAATATGCCGCCAGGTCCTGCACCCTACAATATGCCACCAGGTCCTGCACCCTTCAATATGCCGCCAGGTCCTGCACCCTGCAAAATGCCGCCAGGTCCTGCACCCTGCGAAATGCCGCCAGGTACTGCACCCTACAATATGCCTCCAGGTCCTGCACCCTACAATATGCCGCCAGGTCCTGCACCCTACAATATGCCGCCAGGTCCTGCACCCTGCGAAATGCCGCCAGGTCCTGCACCCTGCGAAATGCCGCCAGTACTGCACCCTACAATATGCCGCCAGGTCCTGCACCCTGCAAAATGCCGCCAGGTCCTGCACCCTACAATATGCCGCCAGGTCCTGCACCCTGCAAAATGCCGCCAGGTCCTGCACCCTGCAAAATGCCGCCAGGTCCTGCACCCTGCAAAATGCCGCCAGGTCCTGCACCCTGCAAAATGTCGCCAGGTCCTGCACCCTACAATATGCCGCCAGGTCCTGCACCCTGCAAAATGCTGCCAGGTCCTGCACCCTGCAAAATGTCGCCAGGTCCTGCACCCTGCAAAATGCTGCCAGGTCCTGCACCCTGCAAAATGTCGCCAGGTCCTGCACCCTGCAATATGACGCCAGGTCCTGCACCCTGCAAAATGTCGCCAGGTCCTGCACCCTGCAAAATGCTGCCAGGTCCTGCACCCTGCAAAATGCTGCCAGGTCCTGCACCCTGCAAAATGCTGCCAGGTCCTGCACCCTGCAATATGACGCCAGGTCCTGCACCCTGCAAAATGCTGCCAGGTCCTGCACCCTGCAAAATGCTGCCAGGTCCTGCACCCTGCAAAATGCTGCCAGGTCCTGCACCCTGAAATATGCCACCAGGTCCTGCACCCTACAATATGCCGCCAGGTCCTGCACCCTGCAAAATGCCGCCAGGTCCTGCACCCTGCAATATGACGCCAGGTCCTGCACCCCAAGTCCAAAGTGGCTTACGTCAAACGAACGTTTCCGGTGCCAATCGTGATGCCGGTGATCCTTATTATACAGATTTCTATCAGTGGGTTTGTGTGTTTTACTGGCGCACGGGCAGAGCTCGGGTTTATTTAGGTTGCTTTATCGTGGCTGATGCATGCATTTTATTACAGAGTTATGAAATACAGGGGGGACACAGGGATTATAGGGGGTCCGATCACAGAGAGACACGTGCCGGCACCTTCACACAAACCTCCCAATAAAGGGCAGAATGTCTCCATTTAATAATTTGCTCCCATCGCCCACAGATGTATGAGGGGGGATGTCTCTGTGCGGGCGTATGAGGGGGGATGTCTCTGTGCGGGCGTATGAGGGGGGATGTCTCTGTGCGGGCATATGAGGGGGGATGTCTCTGTGCGGGCGTATGAGGGGGGATGTCTCTGTGCGGGCGTATGAGGGGGGATGTCTCTGTGCGGGCGTATGAGGGGATGTCTCTGTGCGGGCGTATGAGGGGTGATGTCTCTGTGCGGGCGTATGAGGGGGTGATGTCTCTGCGGGCGGGTGTATGAGGGGGGATGTCTCTGTGCGGGCATATGAGGGGGGATGTCTCTGTGCGGGCGTATGAGGGGGGATGTCTCTGTGCGGGCGTATGAGGGGGGATGTCTCTGTGCGGGCGTATGAGGGGGGATGTCTCTGTGCGGGCGTATGAGGGGGATGTCTCTGTGCGGGCGTATGAGGGGGTGATGTCTCTGTGCGGGCGTATGAGGGGGTGATGTCTCTGTGCGGGTGTATGAGGGGATGTCTCTGTGCGGGCGTATGAGGGGGTGATGTCTCTGTGCGGGCGTATGAGGGGGGATGTCTCTGTGCGGGCGTATGAGGGGGGATGTCTCTGTGCGGGCGTATGAGGGGGGATGTCTCTGTGCGGGCGGCAATGAGGGGGGATGTCTCTGTGCGGGCGTATGAGGGGGATGTCTCTGTGCGGGCGTATGAGGGGGGATGTCTCTGTGCGGGCCGTATGAGGGGGATGTCTCTGTGCGGGCGTATGAGGGGGTGATGTCTCTGTGCGGGCGTATGAGGGGGTGATGTCTCTGTGCGGGTGTATGAGGGGGGATGTCTCTGTGCGGGCATATGAGGGGGGATGTCTCTGTGCGGGCGTATGAGGGGGGATGTCTCTGTGCGGGCGTATGAGGGGGGATGTCTCTGTGCGGGCGTATGAGGGGGGATGTCTCTGTGCGGGCGTATGAGGGGGATGTCTCTGTGCGGGCGTATGAGGGGGTGATGTCTCTGTGCGGGCGTATGAGGGGGTGATGTCTCTGTGCGGGTGTATGAGGGGATGTCTCTGTGCGGGCGTATGAGGGGGTGATGTCTCTGTGCGGGCGTATGAGGGGTGATGTCTCTGTGCGGGCGGTATGAGGGGGGATGTCTCTGTGCGGGCGTATGAGGGGGGATGTCTCTGTGCGGGCGTATGAGGGGGGATGTCTCTGTGCGGGCGTATGAGGGGATGTCTCTGTGCGGGCGTATGAGGGGGTGATGTCTCTGTGCGGGCGTATGAGGGGTGATGTCTCTGTGCGGCGTATGAGGGGGTGATGTCTCTGTGCGGACGTATGAGGGGGTGATGTCTCTGTGCGGGCGTATGAGGGGGGATGTCTCTGTGCGGGTGTTATGAGGGGATGTCTCTGTGCGGTTGTATGAGGGGGGATGTCTCTGTGCGGGCGTATGAGGGGGTGATGTCTCTGTGCGGGTGTATGAAGGGGGATGTCTCTCTGCGGGCGTATGAGGGGGGGTGATGTCTCTGCGGGCGTATGAGGGGGTGATGTCTCTGCGGGTGTATGAGGGGGATGTCTCTGCGGGTGTATGAGGGGGATGTCTCTGCGCGGGGTATGAGGGGGTATGTCTCTGTGCGGGCGTATGAGGGGGTGATGTCTCTCTGCGGGTGTATGAGGGGGCGATGTCTCTCTGCGGGCGTATGAGGGGGTGATGTCTCTGCGGGCGTATGAGGGGGTGATGTCTCTCTGCGGACGTATGAGGGGTATGTCTGTGCTGGCGTATGAGAGGGTGATGTCTCTACGGGTGTATGAGGGGGTGATGTTTCTATGCGGGCGTAATGTCTCTGTGCGGGCGTATGAGGGGGTGATGTCACTGTGCGGGCGTAGACGTGTATTGAGGTGTTTCTTCTCACCGTTAGGAAGAGGACGAGCTCGCCCTCCAGTAAAGACGACCAGTCCGTCGGGCTGAAGGATTGTCTCCTGGCGCATTCGTCTGATCCCGTGGAAATGCGACGTCTCAACTATCAAACTCCAGGTACTCCGCGTCCTGCGCCGGGTCTGGTTTGCTGCATGTGACCCTGTTTGAGGGTCTATAATCTGTGTCCGGGGGTCTCAATGATCGGGGCAGGGGATTGAGCGGGGACAGCTTGGGGCCAGAGTTACAATGCAGAGGTGGGGGCATCTCCCTCACCCGAACCTGGTCCTCAAACACTGCACCATCCCAAAAAGCAAACCCCCCCGTCTCTCCCCTCCTTCCCATGTCTGTCCCCTCTGGTAAAACCTGCTCCTTCCTCCAAATCCTCTTTTTTTCTCTTTGCTTTTTTATTATTATCTGAGTTTTATGTGATTACAGCAAAAAGCCAAGATTTCCCCAAATTTAAACAAACGCACCTTGAGATGTATCGGACCCGGAATCAGAACCGGCGTCTCAAGAAAGCTTTAACCCATTTTAAGAACCAATCACGAGCTTTGTATAAAGACTCCCCTCCCCCCTCCTGGATGTAATTTGGGATTCGGAGATAATTCACAATAATGACCATTCAGGGGTCTCTGAGCAGCTGCAGAACATCACATCACACCACCAGGTTCTAGATTCTCACGAGTAACGCCGCATTCTACAGGAGAACCTGTGTGGATCCAGTCAGAGAATAATCACAAGGAAACATTTCATACACACAGGGTGTCACCCCCAAACGCAGCACGCAGGGTGTCACCCCTAAACGCAGCACGCAGGGTGTCACCCTCAAACGCAGCACACAGGGTGTCACCCCTAAACGCAACACGCAGGGTGTCACCCCCAAATGCAGCACGCAGGGTCTCAAACACAGCACACAGGGTGTCACCCCCAAACGCAGCATGCAGGGTGTCACCCCCAAATGCAGCACGCAGGGTCTCAAACACAGCACGCAGGGTGTCACCCCCAAACGCAGCATGCAGGGTGTCACCCCCAAAAGCAGCACGCAGGATCTCGCCCCCCAAACGCAGCACGCAGGGTCTGGCCCCCAAACGCAGTACATAGGGTTTCACCCCCAAACGCAGCACGCGACTTTGTGCTTCCGTAAGTCTCTGGCTTTCTCCCTGCTGGACCCCGAAATCTAGGATTCTCAGCCTTCCTAAAATCACCCGGCATGACCAGTGTTCAAGCCTGAGATACACTAAGCACGAAGCGATGCGCGGCGCCGCGCGTCAAGACGCGCTCAGTATATCCAGATTTTTCCACCTCCCTCGCTCAGGCTGTGTCACGATGCGGGGCTGAGCGAAGGGAGTTGGAAAAATCCAACTTTCCCCTCGGCGGAGCGGCGCACTGAGGGGAGGGGCAGGACATGCAGCACACTGCGCATGCGCTGGGTCCTGTAGGTCCCTCCCACCATCGCTGCTCCGCAATCTTCCCTTGGTCCTCTTCGCCTCGGTCAGCACGGGAGAGGAAAGCTGCCCCGCAGCAGGACCCAGGGCCAGGTGCCGCCGGGACCCCCCCTCTATAATAATCCAGGTTACTCGCATCAATTATTATTATTATTATTATTATTCTTTATTTATAAAGCGCCGGCATATTCCGCAGCGCTGTACAATAAGCACAGTATAGACAGGGTTACAATACATTGAACAACATTTGACAAACAGTACAGGAGGAGATGAGGCCCTATTCCCGTAGGAACTCACAATCTGGAGGTTGGGGTTGGAAACAGGAGGAGAGGACTGTAAGGTGTGAGAGTGATTGATGGTTGCGTCAGTGAGTTGGGGGGTCGGCTTCCCTAAATAGGAATGTTTTAAGGGAGCGTTTGAAGGAAATAAATAAAATTTAATAAAAAGACACTGAGTCCCCCGCGCAGCCCACATGCCCCCACCCTCTACCTGGCTGTATAAATACACACTGCAGCCAGACTTAAAAATATATACAGATAATAATAATATATAGCTGTATAATTGTGTGAAAATAAAAGATTTTTGTGTTTACATTTTAATTAAGTTATTGAATTTCTGTCCAGTACGGAGAGAAGCAAACGTA
Source organism: Leptobrachium leishanense (assembly GCA_009667805.1). NCBI lineage: Eukaryota > Metazoa > Chordata > Amphibia > Anura > Megophryidae > Leptobrachium > Leptobrachium leishanense. The sequence continues at coordinate 169,044 of RXON01005228.1, forward strand.
ATGCAGTGTAGCCACGCTGCCAGAGAGTGACCCTGTATATGAGACGCATACAGCGCGGTGCATTAAGGGACAAATTAATAAATCCCAGATAATATCAACAGATCCAGTAACAGGACAATGGGAAGATACATTCAACACAATGGATCATTTACACAGGCAACCTTTATCTTACACTGCCTGCTAGAACCTGGAGAAGGGGGGGGGGGCAGAGCATGTGAAAACAAAGGAATATATTCTTACAGCGGGTGTACACTATACAGAGAGCGAGGGTGCTAATACGGAGGGAATGTGCACAGTATATATAACATGACTCTATAATACATACGTAAGGGATTTAATACACAGACGTCAGGGGATAAGAGCATTAATGGACCAAAGGTAGAGCCTTTTGGGGTAACCGGCCATTATGCCTAGACCCCTGGAGGACTTTCCCAACACCCCCAAACTAAACAGATCCCCGGAGAAATATTAACCCCTGCAGCCTGGGTCTGTCACAGGGTCTCGCCCCCAAACGCAACACGCCTGGTAAAGAAATGAGCCCCCCATGCGTCTTCCCCATTCGACCAAACAGAGATAACTCTGTCTGCGGTTCTGTGCCTCGGGGTCTGCAATTCTGTGCCCCGGGGTCTGCAATTCTGTGCCCCGGGGTCTGCAATTCTGTGCCCCGGGGTCTGCGGTTCTGTGCCCCGGAGTCTGCAATTCTGTGCCCCGGGGTCTGCAATTCTGTGCCCCGGGGTCTGCGGTTCTGTGCCCCGGGGTCTGCGGTTCTGTGCCCCGGGGTCTGCAATTCTGTGCCCGGGGTCTGCAATTCTGTGCCCGGGTCTGCGGTTCTGTGCCCCGGGGTCTGCGGTTCTGTGCCCCGAGGTCTGCGGTTCTGTGCCCCGGGGTCTGCGGTTCTGTGCCCCGGGGTCTGCGGTTCTGTGCCCCGGGTCTGCAATTCTGTACCTCGGGGTCTGCGGTTCTGTGCCCCGGGTTTGCGGTTCTGTACCTCAGGGTCTGCGGTTCTGTGCCCCGGGTTTGCGGTTCTGTACCTCAGGGTCTGCGGTTCTGTGCCCCGGGTCTGTGGTTCTGTGCCTCGAGGTCTGCGGTTCTGTGCCCCGGGTTTGCAGTTCTGTGCCCCGGGGTCTGCGGTTCTGTGCCCGGGTCTGCGGTTCTGTGCCCCGGGTCTGCGGTTCTGTGCCCCAGGGTCTGCGGTTCTGTGCCCCAGGGTTTGCGGTTCTGTGCCCTGGGGTCTGCGGTTCTGTGCCCCAGGGTTTGCGGTTCTGTGCCCTGGGGTCTGCGGTTCTGTGCCCCGGGGTCTGCGAGGTCTTTATGGGTTTTATTCTACTGGAGACGTGTATATGTTATTGCTCTATATATTATTAGCTGCAGGCGCCAGCAGTAGCATGAGGGAGCCCCCCCCCCAGATACTGGGGCCTCCCCCTCCGAGAGGCAGGTGGGTGTGTGGCGATTGAAAGGTTAATGGACCGATACCCCACCCACCCGTTCTAGACCCTCTAACTGCTTTTCTGTTCTTTGCAGGTTCCAGTGTCCCCAGTTACCCGAATATTACAAGTTAGTTTGACAACCGGCTGTAACCATCTAGAGACGTGACGCGACACCCCCCCCACCCGCTCATTGATTCCCCCTCCCCCACTACACTATGATTTCCTCCTCTCTGCTTCTCCATGCCACCCCCCATGTTGTCTCTGCTCCCCCATGTTGTTCCTGCCCCCTCGTGTTGTTCCTGCCCCCCTCGTGTTGTTCCTGCTCCCCTCGTGTTGTTCCTGCCCCCTCGTGTTGTTCCTGCTCCCTTTGTGTTGCTCCTGCCCCCCTCGTGTTGTTCCTGCCCCCTCGTGTTGTTCCTGCTCCCTTTGTGTTGCTCCTGCCCCCCTCGTGTTGTTCCTGCCCCCTCGTGAGGTTCCTGCCCCCCTCGTGTTGTTCCTGCCCCCTCGTGTTGTTCCTGCTCCCCTCGTGTTGTTCCTGCCCCCCTCATGTTGTTCCTGCCCCCTCGTATTGTTCCTGCCCCCTCGTGTTGTTCCTGCTCCCCTCGTGTTGTTCCTGCTCCCCTCGTGTTGTTCCTGCTCCACTCGTGTTGTTCCTGCTCCCCTCGTGTTGTTCCTGCCCCCTCGTGTTGTTCCTGCCCCCTCGTGTTGTTCCTGCCCCCTCGTGTTGTTCCTGCTCCCCTCGTGTTGTTCCTGCTCCCCTCGTGTTGTTCCTGCTCCACTCGTGTTGTTCCTGCTCCCCTCGTGATGTTCCTGCTCCCCTCGTGTTGTTCCTGCTCCACTCGTGTTGTTCCTGCCCCCCTCGTGTTGTTCCTGCCCCCCTCCTGTTGTTCCTGCCCCCTCGTGAGGTTCCTGCCCCCTCGTGTTGTTCCTGCCCCCTCGTGTTGTTCCTGCCCCCCTCGTGTTGTTCCTGCCCCCTCGTGTTGTTCCTGCTCCACTCGTGTTGTTCCTGCCCCCCTCGTGTTGTTCCTGCCCCCCTCGTGTTGTTCCTGCCCCCCTCGTGTGGTTCCTGCCCCCCTCGTGTTGTTCCTGCCCCCTCGTGAGGTTCCTGCCCCCCTCGTGTTGTTCCTGCCCCCTCGTGTTGTTCCTGCCCCCCTCGTGTTGTTCCTGCCCCTCGTGTTTTTCCTGCCCCCTCGTGTTGTTCCTGCCCCTCGTGTTGTTCCTGCCCCCCTCGTGTTGTTCCTGCCCCCCTCGTGTTGTTCCTGCCCCCCTCGTGTTGTTCCTGCCCCCTCGTGTTTTTCCTGCCCCCTCGTGTTGTTCCTGCGCCCCCTCGTGTTGTTCCTGCCCCCCTCCCCCCGGCTCTGTTATTCCTGTAGATGGTGTTTGTTCCGGGTAGGTTCATGGTGTCTCTGGTAAGCTGGGGGTGGCCTGGCGGTGCCATAGCTGGGAGGACACGGGTTAGAACACACGTATGTACACCAGGACGATGAGCTGACACCCCCCCCCCTTTACCCATCATGCAATGTGCCCCTAGCCCTGTGCTGCCTCCATTGCCCTAGTTTCACACTTGCAGTGATTTTGGGGGGGGGGTTCTTTCCATCAGGCCGTGTTTTCCTCCATTATTTATTCTTTCCGTCCCTCTCACACGCTCAGCCCATGTTTTGTCTAAGTCACACCTCCTTGGCGTCTCCCCGTCACTGCTTCCCATCCTCTAAGCGTCTGCCCTTTTGGTTTGCTCGCTGTTTATTTGTTCCCCTCCATGTCTCTCCCTTTCCCGTGCCGAAGCCTGCCGTGCGGATGCTGCAGGTGTCCGCGGTGCTGCACACTCCCATGCAGACCATGCGCAGCTGCAGCGCACAGGCAGATTCTGCTGATTCTCTCTGGGGTGGTGCAGCATGTTGTTTGTGTGCGCGTCCCTTCATCCACCCATTCCACTGTGTTGTCCATCCTCCCCCAGGGGCTCGGTGTGTCCCGGAGCCGCCGGCTCTCTGGTTGATCATACGTATCCGTCATCTTCTCGTAGGTATGAGGGATCATCCGCCCATCCCCATCTGTGACCTCGCAGACAACATTGACCGGCTGAAGGCCAATGATGGACTCAAGTTCTCCCAGGAGTACGAGGTGAGTGCGAGCTCCTCTTCACGGGGGGCTGCGGCTGTTACGTGGCCCACGTCGGTAACACTGTGACCCCCTCTGTGTTCCAGTCCATTGATCCAGGTCAGCAATTCACCTGGGAGAACTCCAACCTGGAAGTCAACAAACCAAAGAACCGCTATGCCAACGTCATCGCGTACGACCACTCCCGCGTCATCCTCACCTCTGTGGACGGTAAGTTGTCTTTGCGCTCGTCAAAGGGCCAACAGACCTGTCCCGAGATCTCCTGCCGTCCTGACACCCTGCTTCCTGCTCGCTTTGCAGGCGTTCCCGGCAGCGACTACATCAACGCCAACTACATAGACGGCTACAGGAAGCAGAACGCCTACATCGCAACGCAAGGCCCGCTGCCCGAGACGCTCAGTGACTTCTGGCGCACGGTGTGGGAGCAACGCACCACCACCATCGTCATGATGACCCGGCTGGAAGAAAAGTCCAGGGTGAGACGTCAACCGTATGTAATGGCGGTGCGAGATCTGTCACATGGGCCGTGAGGGGACCGAGATCGTGAAGCCTTGACGGCTACACCGTGCGGTGATGTGCGGCTGTAACCGGATTAGAAAAACCCTACGGCAAAGCTGGGATCCTGGCTCAGGATTTGCCGAAGCTCGGTGTTGTTTTACTTTCGTACCTTCACCTCCAAATCCCACCTTCAGGACTTCTCCCAAGCTGCCCCCTTTCTATGGAACTCCCTCCCCCGCAACATCAGACTCTCCCCGTCTCTCCAGTCCTTCAAGACGTCTCTGAAAACACATTACTTTAGAGAAGCCTATCAGCTCAAACCATGATTCTCCACTGTACATTTCCTATTGCATCTTCCCACCCAGCCCACATGCAACCCACTACTTCACCCTCACCTACTGTGTCACCCCTCTCCTCTTAGATTGTAAGCTCTTGAGCAGGTTCCTCCCTCCTTCTGCTCCATGTGTGTAACGTGTATGTACAGTGGCAAGAAAAAGTATGTGAACCCTTTGGGATTACGTGGAGTTTTGCATGAATTGGTCATAAAATGTCTCTGATCTTCATCTAAGTCACAACAATTTGAAAAACACAGTCTGCTTAAAATAATACAACACAAACATTATATGTTTTCATGTGTTTATTGAACAGAACATGTAAACATTCACAGTGCAAGGTGGGAAAAGTATGTGAACCCCTAGCCTAATGACTTCTCCAAGAGCTAATTGGAGCCAGGAGTGAGCCAACCTTGAGTCCAATCAGTGTGATATTATTGGATGTGTTGCTGAAAGCTGTCCTGCCCTTTAAAAAAACACACACCAGTTTTGGGTTTACTGGTTTCAAGAAGCACTGCCTGATGTGAACCATGCCTCGCAGAAAAGAGCTCTCAGAAGACCTACGATCAAGAATTGTTGACTTGCATGAAGTTGGAAAGGGTTATAAAAGTATCTCCAAAAGCCTTGATGTTCATGTGTCCACGGTAAGACAGACTGTCTACAAATGGAGAAAGTTCAGCACTGTTGCTACTCTCCCTAGGCGTGGTCGTCCTGTAAAGATGACTGCAAGAGCACAGCGTAGAATGCTTATTGAGGTAAAGAAGAATCCTAGAGTGTCAGCTAAAGCCTTACAGAAATCTCTGGCACATGCTATTGTTGTTGACACATCTACAATAAGGAAAACATTAAACAAGAATGGAGTACATGGGAGGACACCACGGAGGAAGCCATTGCTGTCCAAAAAGAATATCGCAGGACGTTTGAAGTTTGCAAAAGAGCACCTGGATGTTCCACAGCACTACTGGCAAAATATTCTGTGGACAGATGAAACCAAAATTGAGTTGTTTGGAAAAAACACACACAACACTATGTGTGGGAAAAAAAAGGCACAGCACACCAACATCAAAACCTCATCCCCACTGTAAAACATGGCGGAGGGAGCATCATGGTTTGGGGCTGCTTTCTGCCTCAGGGCCTGGACGGATTGTTGTCATTGATAAACTCTGGAATTCATTTTTCCATCAAGACATTTTGCAGGAAAACGTAAGACCATCTGTCCGTCAACTGAAGCTCCGCAGAGGATGGGTGATGCAACAGGACAATGACCCAAAGCATACAAGTAATTCAACAAAAGAATGGCTTCAACAAAACAAAATACGCCTTCTGGAGTGACCCAGTCAGAGTCCTGACCTCAACCCGATTGAAATGCTGTGGCATGACCTTAAGAGAGCGATTCACACCAGACATCCCAAGAATATTGCTACACTGAAACAGTTTTGTGAAGAGGAGTGGTCCAAAATTACTCCAGATCATTGTGCAGGTCTGATCTGCAACTACAGGAAACGTTTGGTTGAGGTTATTGCTGCCAAAGGAGGGTCAACCAGTTATTAAGTCCAAAGGTTCACATACTTTTTCCACCCTGCACTATGAATGTTTACATGTTCTGTTCAATAAACACATGAAAACATATAATGTTTGTGTTGTATTATTTTAAGCAGACTGTGTTTTTCAAATTGTTGTGACTTTTTTTTTTGTGAAAGGATTTTACCAGGAAGAATACATTGAGATTTCTCTCGTTTTCAAGTATGTCCTGGGTGGCGAGTATGTACCGTTAGGTGTCTTGCCAAGGACACTTACTGGAGAGGTGCTCGCTGGGATCGAACTCATGACTCCACAGGCTCTCTCCATGCAGAGCGGTGACATTACCTCTACTCCACCCAGCCGGTAGATGACTTAGATGAAGATCAGAGACATTTTATGACCAATTCATGCAAAACTCCACGTAATCCCAAAGGGTTCACATACTTTTCCTTGCCACTGTATATTTGTTATTCTGTCTCTCCCATTGTACAGCGCTATGGAACTGGCGTTTATAAATACTTGTAACCTTCTGTCTGTTCTGTGACCGTCACAGGTGAAATGTGACCAGTACTGGCCAAGCCGGGGCTCAGAGACGTACGGAATGATTCAAGTCACGCTGCTGGACACGGTGGAGCTGGCTACATACACTGTCAGAACGTTCGCTCTGTACAAGGTGAGGGATCCCACGTCAGAGGGTAAGAGGTCCAGCCTGGTTATGATTCGGGGGGAGCGAGTCTCTCCAGCTGGTCCTGAGCAGCGATGACCTACAAAATCCAATGTCCACATCCAGTGACCCGAGGACGCAATCCCACCCGGCAGCGTGTTTTATGGGACTCCCGATTAACTGAGGTTGGGTTTACGGATCTGGATTTCTGGTGAAATTCCGGGAATTTTAGGAGTTTGCTCAAGCCCAGTAATTCCTGGAGGAAAGTGCACCAGAAAATACATTCCCCACATCTCAGCGCGCCAACCCTTCGGACCACCAGGAAAAGGATAAGCACTCGCGCTTTATCCTGGGCACCGCTACACCAAGGGGGAGCGTGGCGCAGCCTGTACTCTGCGGTGAGGGGCGTCGTGCAGCCGGGGCCCCCGTCCTCTGGGAACGAGCCTGGGTGGAGAAACGGCCGGCGTGACTTTATTTCCTTTTGGCAGAACGGATCCAGTGAGAAGAGGGAGATCCGCCAGTTCCAGTTCATGGCTTGGCCAGATCACGGGGTCCCGGAGTACCCCACGCCAATCCTGGCCTTCCTGCGCCGCGTCAAAGCCTGCAACCCGTCCGACGCCGGCCCCATGGTTGTGCACTGCAGGTGAATGTGGATAATGTGCATTACAGTGTTTAGACATCACATTATAGGCCGATTGCAGAGCATCCTCTGATTCACATGCTCTGACATCATGCGCAGAGCATCCTCTCTGTCACATGCTCCGACATCATGTGCAGAGCATCCTCCATGTCACATGCTCAGACATGATGTGCAGAACGTCCTGCGTGTCTCAGACATAGTGTGCAGAGCATCCTCTGATTCTCATGCTCTGACATCATGCACAGAGCATCCTGCGTGTCACATGCTGTGACATCATGCGCAGAGCACCGTCTGTGTCACATGCTCTGACATACGCAGAGCATCCTGCATGTCACATGCCCTGACATGCGCGGAGCGCCGTCCGTGTCACATGCTCCAACATTGTGCACAGAGCACCCTCTGTGTCATATGCTCAGACATGGTGTGCAGAGCGTCCTGCGCGTCACATGCTCAGACATGGTGTGCAGAGCGTCCTGCTTCTCTCAGACATGGTGTGCAGCACGTCCTGCGTGTCACCTGCTCAGACATGGTGTGCAGAGCATCCTGTGTGTCCCAGACATGGTGTGCAGAGCGTCCTGCGCGTCACCTGCTCAGACATGGTGTGCAGAGGGTCCTGCATGTCACATGCTCAGACATGGTGTGCAGAGCGTCCTGCGTGTCACATGCTCAGACATGGTGTGCAGAGCGTCCTGCGTGTCACATGCTCAGACATGGTGTGCAGTATTGTGAGGTTTGCTCAGCCTGGATTGTGAGGTTTGCGCCGCCTGGATTGTGAGGTTTGTGCAAGGTGCTTTTTACTCACTCGTGTGCTTGTCCTGGCAGCGCCGGTGTGGGCAGGACGGGCTGCTTTATCGTCATCGATGCCATGCTGGAACGGGTCAAACTGGAGAAGACGGTGGATGTTTATGGTCATGTGACCTGCATGCGTTCCCAGCGCAACTACATGGTACAAACCGAGGACCAGTACATCTTCATCCACGAGGCTTTGCTGGAAGCCGTGACGTGCGGTAACACGGAGGTGCCGGCTCGCAGTCTGTACGCTCATATCCAGAAACTGTCTCAGGTCCCTCCCGGGGAGAGCGTGACGGCCATGGAGCTGGAATTCAAGGTACGTCAGCCTTTCATCGCCTTCCTGCTCTTTGCTGTCACTCACAGCCACTGCAATCAGCTAACCGGGCCATGTCCCTCGCGTCCCCTCAGCTTCTGGCCAATTCCAAAGCACACACGTCGCGGTTCATCAGCGCCAACCTCCCCTGCAACAAGTTCAAGAACCGGCTGGTAAACATCATGCCCTACGAGCTGAGCCGCGTCTGCCTCCAGCCAATCCGCGGAGTCGAGGGCTCGGACTACATCAACGCCAGCTTCATTGATGGCTACAGGTAACGTCCCTGAGAGGTGCGCTGCACACTGGGAGAGAGGGGGATTATGGGGCTTTTACCTTATTATTATTATTTTTATTCTTTATTTATAAAGCGCCGGCATATTCCGCAGCGCTGTACAATAGGCACAGTATAGACGGGTTACAATACATTGAACAACATTTGACAAACAGTACAAGAGGGGATGAGGGCCCTATTCCCGTAGGAACTCACAATCTAGGAGGGTTGGGGTTGGAAACAGGAGGAGAGGACTGTAAGGTGAGAGTGATTGATGGTTGCGTCAGTGAGTCAGGGGGGGGGGTCGGCTTCCCTAAATAGGAATGTTTTAAGGGAGCGTTTGAAGGAAGAGAAGTTAGGGGAAAGTCTGACAGTACAAGGGAGAGCGTTCCAGAGAGTGGGGGCTGCGCGTGAGAAATCCTGCAGTCTATCATGGGAAGAGGTGATGCGGGGAGAAGCTAGGCGCAGGTCACTGTTTGACCTTAGGGAGCGGGCTGGGGTGTATTTGGTGATTAGTGAGGACAGGTAGTGGGGAGCTGAGTTAGTGAGGGTTTTGTAGGTAAGGATAAGGATTTTGAACTTAATTCTGCAGTGGATGGGGAGCCAGTGAAGGGACTCGCAGAGGGGAGCGGCAGAGACAGAGCGGCGGGTGAGGTGAATTAGCCTGGCGGAGGCGTTCAGGATGGATTGTAGGGGGGAGAGGCGGGACAGAGGGAGGCCAGATAAGAGATTATTGCAATGGTCGAGTCGGGAGATTACCAGGGCGTGTATGAGTTGTTTTGTGGTGACAGCGGTAAGAAATGGCCGAATTCTGGAAATATTACGCAGTTGGTATCGGCAGGAGGAGGAAAGAGACTTGATGTGGGGGATGAAGGAAAGAGCAGAGTCAAGTGTAACTCCAAGACAGCGAACTTGGTTTGATGGGGAGATGGTGATACCCTCCACCGTGATAGAGAAGTCAGGAGGTGGGGAGACATTGGAGGGAGGAATAAGTAGGAGCTCAGTCTTTGACATGTTGATCTTTAGGTGGTGGGAGGCCATCCAGGAGGAGATGCCAGATAAACAGTCACTGACTTTTGAAAGGACAGGGGGAGAGAGATCAGGGGTAGAGAGGTAGATCTGAGTGTCATCAGCGTAGAGGTGGTAATTAAAGCCAAAGCTGTTGATGATTTTGCCCAGGGAGGAGGTGTAGATGGAAAAGAGCAGAGGACCAAGGACAGAGCCTTGAGGTACACCAACAGATAGAGGCAATGAAGAGGAGGAGTTACCAGCAAATAACACACAGAAGGACCTGTTGGATAAATAGGAGTCAACCCAAGCAAGTGCAGTGTCACTGAGACCCAGAGAGTTGAGGGTCTGTAGAAGGAGGGGGTGGTCAACAGTGTCAAAAGCAGCCGAGAGTTCAAGCAGGATGAGAATAGAATAGTGGCCGTGTTTTTTAGCAGTTAGGAGGTCGTTGGTGACTTTGGTGAGGGCAGTTTCAGTTGAGTGTAGGGGACGGAAGCCAGAAAGAGAATCAGGAATCAGTCCCTGGGTCCCGCATAAAGCCGCGTTAACCCCCCCCCCCCCCGTAAATCCGCGTTAACCCCCGTAAAGCCGCGTTAACCCCCCGTAAAGCTGCGTTAACCCCCCGTAAAGCTGTGTTAACCCCCCCTGCATAAAGCTGCGTTAACCCCCCTGCATAAAGCCGCGTTAACCCCCTGCATAAAGCCGCGTTAACCCCCGTAAAGCTGCGTTAACCCCCCGTAAAGCTGCATTAACCCCCATAAAGCCGCGTTAACCCCCCCGCATAAAGCCGCGTTAACCCCCCCGCATAAAGCCGCGTTAACCCCCTGTAAAGCTGCGTTAACCCCCCTGCATAAAGCCGCGTTAACCCCCGCATAAAGTCGCGTTAACCCCCCGTAAAGCTGCGTTAACCCCCCGTAAAGCTGCGTTAACCCCCCGTAAAGCTGCATTAACCCCCATAAAGCTGCGTTAACCGCCCTGCATAAAGCCGCGTTAAACCCCCGTGTAAAGCCGCGTCAACCCCCCCCCCCCCGTAAAGCTGCGTTAACCCCCCATAAAGCTGCGTTAACCCCCCCAGAAAGCCGCGTTAACCCCCCCGGAAAGCCGCATTAAAAACCCCCGTAAAGCTGCAGTAAGCGTGCCGCTCAATATACCCGGTTCATCAATACGCCATCATGGGAAGCCGCTGCTGCTGGTGTGCATATGTTTACAGTGTGCCAACAGATTCCACTGTGCTGTACAAAGGCACAGTCATGCAAGCAAGAATGCAAAAAATACATATAACCAAGAGGTTGTGCAGCAGCTTCATGCTGCCTCCTCCACAGAAAGGGATCACCGGGGACTTTGTCTCGTTTTCCCTTCCATCTCTATCTTTCAGAGAGAGGGGGGTGGGCAGCAGTGGGAGAGACCCCCCCACCCAGGGGGGCGAGCTTATAAAATGCACGAGGGACAGGATCCAAATACAGGAGAGGAATGGCGTCGGGTACAGAGCGGGCGTCGGGTACAGAGCAGGCACCGGGTACAGAGCGGTCGTCGTGTACAGACCAGGCACCGGGTACAGAGCGGGCGTCGGGTACAGAGCAGGCACCGGGTACAGAGCAGGCGTCGGGTACAGAGCAGGCACCGGGTACAGAGCGGGCGTCGGGTACAGAGCAGGCACCGGGTACAGAGCAGGCACCGGGTACAGAGCGGGCGTCGGGTACAGAGCAGGCACCGGGTACAGAGCGGGCGTCGGGTACAGAGCAGGCACCGGGTACAGAGCGGGCGTCGGGTACAGAGCGGGCGTTGGGTACAGAGCAGGCACCGGGTACAGAGCGGGCGTCGGGTACAGAGCGGGCACCGGGTACAGAGCGGGCATCGGGTACAGAGTCATGCAAGTGTTTCACTGGACGATTTGGCGGCGACATGAGCCCCTCACCCCACGCCCTAATCCTAGAATTTCTCTTTAGGCAGCAGAAAGGATACATCGCCACTCAGGGTCCCTTAGCCGAGACCACGGAGGATTTCTGGCGCATGCTGTGGGAGCACAACTCCACCATTGTAGTGATGCTGACGAAGCTGCGGGAGATGGGACGGGTAAGAACGCACCGCGGGCGCAAAACACAAAGCGTCCATACCCGCCGGGGTGTGAGGCGGAACCCGTCTGTATAATGTTCCGGAGCAGCAATGGTATCACCGGTACGAGATGCTACGCTGGTTTCTAGCTTTTGTGATCCTGTTTTAAAGAACTACAATTCCCATGATCCTCTGGAATCCCAAATGTGATCAGAGTGAATATATAACCGCATCAAGCAGCGTATGGATTATACATGATGCGGGGTGGCATTTTTCATGCAGTGCCCATCAGCATGAATACATTAAGGGCCCTATTACAATCTTTGCGTTAAAACACTCGCGCACGCGCGAATTTGTGCACCCAGCGTTAAACGTTAACGCGCATAAATCAACACTGGAATTACAATCCTTGCACATTTTTTCCTCTGTCGAGCAATAACGCGCGTTAGATGGACGCACACAAATGCTCGTGCAGTAACGTTGTGCGCAGAAATCGGTGTGCGGACTGTTTTTTCACGCGAATCAGCCAATCAGAATTAAGAACCACAATTATCTCACTTTAAGTTTTTGCGCCTGTCAAAATCAATCTGCGCATATATGCTGCAGCAATAATAAAAACACGCACAACCTCTCCATTTTATTGTTTGGGTATGTGTAGAATGTGTAACTATACTTTGCTGTGTATTTTTTGGGCTGGTGTATTTGGGTTCGGCAGGTTGATAGAATTTGACATTAACAGCTTTTAGGAGTTGCTAAAATTATGCGCGTAAAGGCTGTGCGTTACAAACTGCTCATAGATTGTAATACCATTCGCGTACCAGCGCACAAACGCATTTACGCTCACAATGTTAAGTATAGGACGCGCGACGTACAGTAAGCTCGCGCAGCGTTTGCGCAGGTTCACCCGCTGTAGACGACTACACGCGTTTGTTGCACTGACATTGTAATACGACATTCAGCACAAAGGGTTTTACCCCTCGCTTTAATGCATTTTTGCACCGGCGCAAATGTTTGCGCAAAGATTGTAATAGGGCCCTATATGTATCCAGGAAAATATGGCCGATCTGGTGGTTCTAGTCACGACGACCCAGGGTGAGATTTTAGCTGCTCATAATCTAACTGAAATAAGCAAATGCCGCTGATCTCGGCGCTCGCTGCTTCCAGAGATCCTGACTCCCCATTTCTGAAGGATTGCGTGACTGCGCAGGACGCGCCTTGGCCGATTCCCGGCTTACTTATTGTTTTATTCTCTGTGCAGGAGAAGTGTCACCAGTACTGGCCCGCGGAGCGCTCGGCGCGATACCAGTATTTTGTGGTGGATCCAATGGCGGAATACAACATGCCTCAGTATATCCTGCGCGAGTTCAAAGTGACGGACGCCAGGGTGAGTTCAGCCATATTGTCATGTCATTCCCCGCTGCTACATCCCATCCTGACAAGAGCACGTCGCCTGGCGGCGCAGGACGTGACGTTTTATCCACTCGTCGCCTGGCGGCGCAGGACGTGACGTTTTATCCACTCGTCGCCTGGCGGCGCAGGACGTGACGTTTTATCCACTCGTCGCCTGGCGGCGCAGGACATGACGTTTTATCCACTCGTCTCCTGGCGGCGCAGGACGTGACGTTTTATCCACTCGTCGCCTGGCGGCGCAGGACGTGACGTTTTATCCACTCGTCTCCTGGCGGCGCAGGACGTGACGTTTTATCCACTCGTCGCCTGGCAGCGCAGGACATTATGTTTTATCCAGTCGTCGCCTGGCGGCAAAGGATGTGACGCTTTATCCACTCGTCGCCTGGGGGCGCAGGACGTGACGTTTTTTTCCACTAGTCGCCGGGTGGCGCAGGACATGACGTTTTATCCACTCGTTGCCTGGCGGCGCAGGACGTGACGTTTTATCCACTCGTTGCCTGGCGGCGTAGGATGTGACGTTTTATCCTAGCGTAATCTAGTTGTTTGTGGAGGATTTCTATAAGAATTATACTCTTATTTTCTTACAACTTTTTCCCATGTAAGTTACCTTATTGAAACCAAGTAACCACTCCTCACCCCCACCCCACCCCCCCTCGCTCCCTTCCCCATAAATGAACACACAACATGGTATTGGCGGTTTGAAAAGGTCACGTCTTTTATTAATTAAGGCCAGATTCATTGCCTCTAAGGCAGAATTATTATCGATCATCGTATGCCAAATACGTTACACCAGATAACACTGGTACTGAATTTCAGCCAGATAACACTGGCAACTGCAGTGCACCACAAACATTGCCTAGAAATAGCGCCCCACGTGGCTAAGCAGCGTGACCACGCGTCTGCTCAGGGTATCTTTTATGGCAAATAGCAGGCCGAGAGGATCTGCAAACCAGGAAGGCACCTGAGCTTGGCCGGACCAAACCACCACTCAGCCCCGTACCCCACAGACCCCCCCCCCACTATCGCCTCTCCACGTGCCAGGCTGCCTATTTCACCACTCATCGCTAAACCTAACCATGTCCATACTTAATGCAATCCCCTAGCTCTGGCCGCAAAAACCACCAGCTGGCTTCATTGACCATGGCAAAATTCATCTAAGTGACATTAGTTAACTGACTCCATGCCCAACTTAAACACAATCCCCCAGTTCTGGCCGCAAAAACCACCAACTGGCTTCACGCAACATGGAATACTATAACATGTCTTTAATTAAAAAACATTCCCCCAGCTTTGGCCGCAAAAACCACCAGCTGGCTTCATGTGACATGGTGTACTATATGATTCAATAGGTAAACTAAACACGTTCATATCTAAACAATCTCCCACCCTTGGCCGCAGAAACCACCAACCGGGTTCATGCAACATGGTATATTTCCATATGGGAAACCACAGGCGGTCTTGAATGAGTGGCAGAATCACCACATCATTTGCCCCTATCCGTGGTGCTTCTGCGTGACCTTTTCGATGTTGTAGGGAAGCAGCAAACCTGAAAAACAAAACAGGGTGGGTAGGGTGGGAAAAGAAAATTTTATCTCTGATTCAAAAAATGTCCCACACATTCCTTTTTCTACCCCTTACTCCCCTCCCCTTTACTGCTTATCTCCCTAGTGTAACCAATCACGAAGAGCCATGCTTAAGCCCATAGAACAAAGGACCATGCTGATCCCAGGGCATCCCTGATCCCATTGACAAAGGGAACTCACTCCCCCTCTACCTCTTGCACAATTCAGAGATAATTCTTAAGTCATCTTCTTTCCTATTCAGTCTGTTTTCCGAACGAAGGTCCTGTCTCATTTCCAGCGACCCGTGGTCTTTGTGTCTTGACACATTTTAGTAGATAGAAGTAATCTTTTTACATTTTCCCCCCTTTTCCTCCCAATCTTCAGGACGGACAATCTCGCACGATCAGACAGTTCCAGTTCACAGATTGGCCCGAGCAGGGAGTGCCAAAAACAGGCGAGGGCTTCATCGACTTCATTGGTCAAGTGCACAAAACAAAGGAGCAGTTTGGGCAGGACGGACCCATCAGCGTCCACTGCAGGTAATTCCAGATCGTCCCCTGGAAAAGGAAACGTAGAACAGCCCTGACACAGCCATGGGGGATATTACATCACAGCTTGCTGGGCTCACCAAGCCACTCCCACTGCACTCATTAAGCTACGTTAAGCCACTCCACCTGCGTTCCATCAGAGTTCTCTAAACCTCTGTATTCCTCCGAACCCTTTATTAAGCCACTCCCACTGCACCCATAGATCTAGATTAAGCCACTCCCCCTGTGTTCCATCACATTTTAGGTTAAGCCACTCCCCCTGTGTTCCATCACATTTTAGGTTAAGCCACTCCCCCCTGTGTTCCATCACATTTTAGGTTAAGCCACTCCCCCTGTGTTCCATCACATTTTAGGTTAAGCCACTCCCCCCTGTGTTCATCACATTTTAGGTTAAGCCAATCCCCTTGTGTTCCATCACATTTTAGGTTAAGCCACTCCCCCTGTGTTCCATCACATTTTAGGTTAAGCCACTCCCCGGTGATCATCACATTTTTAGGTTAAGCCACTCCCCCTGTGTTCCATCACATTTTAGGTTAAGCCACTCCCCCCTGTGTTCATCACATTTTAGGTTAAGCCAATCCCCTTGTGTTCCATCACATTTTTAGGTTAAGCCACTCCCCCCTGTGTTCCATCACATTTTAGGTTAAGCCACTCCCCGTGATCATCACATTTAGGTTAAGCCACTCCCCCTGTGTTCCATCACATTTTAGGTTAAGCACTCCCCGGTGATCATCACATTTTAGGTTAAGCCACTCCCCCTGTGTTCCATCCATTTTAGGTTAAGCCACTCCCCCTGTGTTCCATCACATTTTAGGTTAAGCCACTCCCCCCTGTGTTCCATCACATTTTAGGTTAAGCCACTCCCCCTGTGTTCCATCACATTTTAGGTTAAGCCACTCCCCCCTGTGTTCATCACATTTAGGTTAAGCCAATCCCCTTGTGTTCCATCACATTTTAGGTTAAGCCACTCCCCCCTGTGTTCCATCACATTTTAGGTTAAGCCACTCCCCCCTGTGTTCCATCACATTTTAGGTTAAGCCACTCCCCGGTGATCATCACATTTTAGGTTAAGCCACTCCCCCTGTGTTCCATCACATTTTAGGTTAAGCCACTCCCCCTGTGTTCATCACATTTTAGGTTAAGCCAATCCCCTTGTGTTCCATCACATTTTAGGTTAAGCCACTCCCCCCTGTGTTCCATCACATTTTAGGTTAAGCCACTCCCCGGTGATCATCACATTTTAGGTTAAGCCACTCCCCCTGTGTTCCATCACATTTTAGGTTAAGCCACTCCCCCCTGTGTTCATCACATTTTAGGTTAAGCCAATCCCCTTGTGTTCCATCACATTTTAGGTTAAGCCACTCCCCCCTGTGTTCCATCACATTTTAGGTTAAGCCACTCCCCGGTGATCATCACATTTTAGGTTAAGCCACTCCCCCTGTGTTCCATCACATTTTAGGTTAAGCCACTCCCCGGTGATCATCACATTTTAGGTTAAGCCACTCTCCTCTCCTTTCAAGACAATAAACTGCTTTTAGCCCCTCCCCCTGCATTTCCCGGCCTGTGATGCTCATGACTGGTACAAAGTTGGCTTCACAGCACTGTAATGTTCTCAGACGTTTTCCCACAATGCACTGCATGTGCGTTCCTGCGCGGGCATGATCTCCTCGTGATGCAGATGATTGCTTACCGGGCAAGTGGCGTCTCTGAGGAAGGTCCAATCCATAAAGTGTCTGTGTTCTCCTCAGTGCCGGCGTTGGACGGACAGGGGTCTTCATCACGCTCAGCATAGTGCTGGAGAGGATGAGGTACGAAGGTGTGGTCGACATGTTCCAGACTGTGAAGACCCTGAGAACGCAACGGCCGGCCATGGTACAAACAGAGGTGAGGACCTCCTCCTAACTCAGAAGTAAAGCAAGGATCAACAAATGTTTCTGAACTACACTTCCCATGATCCTCTGGCCATTTATTGCATTCAAAGAATTCTGGGAATTGTAGGCAATAAACATCTGTGGGGGCGGAGCTTGAAATCTCTGTGTCGAAGGGGCTGGAAGCTTAGGTCTTTTTTTTCCACAATTGCAAAAACTTTCCTGGAGAGATCAGGGCGATCGACTAAACCGAATCTCTGATTAACCGATTTATCTGGTGTTTTTACCTGTATGCGGCTGACACCCCAGGATTGGGGCGATGGGAAGGATTGCTGAGAATGCCCAAGTGGTGGTGTAATATTATAGGCTGTTTGGCCTGAGATCAGGAATGAGGTGTCGCCATTTATTCCAGTCTGTAGTCACTTAAAATAAATGAGCCAAAATTAAAAAAAAAAAAAATGTGTGCAGAGGCTGTCAGCAGGATCTGCCAAAAAAAAGGGTGTCTCTGCTTTTCCATGTAAGGTTCCTTTAAGTGTGTACTTACCCGTCTCTGGGCCAAATTACATTCTCCATGCAAAAACGCTCGCACAACGCGTGAATTTGTGCACCCAGCGTTAAACGTTAACGCGCGTAAATCAACGCTGGAATTACAATCCTCGCGCATTTTTTCATCCGTTGAGCAATAACGCGTGTAAAACGGACATGTAACGTTGCGCGCAGAAATCAGTGTGCGGACTGTTTTTTTCACGCGATTCAGCCAATCAGAATTGAGAACCACAATTATCTCACGTTAAGTTTTTGCGCCTGTCAAAGTCAATCTGCGCATATATGCTGCAGCAATAATAAAAACACGCACGACCTCTCCATTTTATTGGTTTGGGTATGTGTACAATGTGTAACTACAGTGGCAAGAAAAAGTATGTGAACCCCGGCTTGGCCAGTACTGGTCACATTTCACCTGTGAAGGTCACAGAACAGACAGAAGGTTACAAGTATTTATAAACGCCAACAAGTTCCATAGCGCTGTACAATGGGAGAGACAGAATAACAAATATACAGTGGTAAGAAAAAGTATGTGAACCCTTTGGGATTACGTGGAGTTTTACATGAATTGGTCATAAAATGTGCTCTGATCTTCATCTAAGTCACAACAAATTGAAAAACACAGTCTGCTTAAAATAATACAAGACAAACAATATATGTTTTCATGTTTTTATTGAACATAACATGTAAACATTCACAGTGCAGGGTGGGAAAAGTATGTGAACCTTTGGACTTAATAACTGGTTGACCCTCCTTTGGCAGCAATAACCTCAACCAAACGTTTCCTGTAGTTGCAGATCAGACCTGCACAACGATCTGGAGTAATTTTGGACCACTCCTCTTCACAAACCTGTTTCAGTGTGGCAATATTCTTGGGATGTCTGGTGTGAATCGCTCTCTTAAGGTCATGCCACAGCATTTCAATCGGGTTGAGGTCAGGACTCTGACTGGGCCACTCCAGAAGGCGTATTTTGTTTTGTTGAAGCCATTCTTTTGTTGAATTACTTGTATGCTTTGGGTCATTGTCCTGTTGCATCACCCATCCTCTGCGGAGCTTCAGTTGGCGAACAGATGGTCTTATGTTTTCCTGCAAAATGTCTTGATAAACTCTGGAATTCATTTTTTCATCAATGACAACAATCCGTCCAGGCCCTGAGGCAGCAAAGCAGCCCCAAACCATGATGCTCCCTCCGCCATGTTTTACAGTGGGGATGAGGTTTTGATGTTGGTGTGCTGTGCCTTTTTTTCTCCACACATAGTATTGTGTGTTTTTTCCAAACAACTCAATTTTGGTTTCATCTGTCCACAAAATATTTTTCCAGTAGTGCTGTGGAACATCCAGGTGCTCTTTTGCAAACTTCAAACGTGCTGCAATATTCTTTTTGGACAGCAATGGCTTCCTCCATGGTGTCCTCCCATGTACTCCATTCTTGTTTAATGTTTTCCTTATTGTAGATGTGTCAACAAAAATGTTAGCGTGTGCCAGAGATTTCTGTAAGTCTTTAGCTGACATGCTAGGATTCTTCTTTACCTCATTAAGCATTCTGCGCTGTGCTCTTGCAGTCATCTTTACAGGACGACCACGCCTAGGGAGAGTAGCAACAGTGCTGAACTTTCTCCATTTGTAGACAGTGTGTCTTACCGTGGACACATGAACATCAAGGCTTTTGGAGATACTTTTGTAACCCTTTCCAGCTTCATGCAAGTCAACAATTCTTGATCGTAGGTCTTCTGAGCGCTCTTTTCTGCGAGGCATGGTTCACATCAGGCAGTGCTTCTTGAAACCAGTAAACCCAAAACTGGTGTGTGTTTTTAAAGGGCAGGACAGCTTTCAGCAACACATCCAATAATATCACACTGATTGGACTCAAGGTTGGCTCACTCCTGGCTCCAATTAGCTCTTGGAGAAGTCATTAGGCTAGGGGTTCACATACTTTTTCCACCCTGCACTGTGAATGTTAACATGTTCTGTTCAATAAACACATGAAAACATATAATGTTTGTGTTGTATTATTTTAAGCAGACTGTGTTTTTCAAATTGTTGTGACTTAGATGAAGATCAGAGACATTTTATGATCAATTCATGCAAAACTCCACGTAATCCCAAAGGGTTCACATACTTTTTCTTGCCACTGTATACTTTGCTGTATTGTTTTGGGCTGGTGTATTTGGGTTCGGCAGGTTGATAGAATTTGCCATTAACACCAGCTTTTAGGAGTTGCTAAAATTATGCGCGTAAAGGCTGTGCGTTACAAACTGCGCATAGATTGTAATACCATCCGCGTACCAGCGCACAAACGCATTTGCGCTCACAATGTTAAGTATAGGACGCGCGCAGTACAGTAAGCTCGCGCAGGTTCACCCGCGTTAGACAAATTAGTGTGTTTGTCGCGCTGACTGTAATACGACGTTCAGCACAAAGGGTTTTACCCCTCGTGTTAATGTTTTTTCGTGTCGGCGCAAACGTTCGCGTGAAGATTGTAATTTGACCCTCCCTGTATAAAAACATGCACAGTAACCTCCCTGCTACATGGTGGCACGACGGGTATCATTATGATAAGTGGCAAACGGGATCCTGACCTGTCTTTAACCAGACCCCCCCCCCCCCTCGTCTCTCTGCAGGACCAGTATCAACTGTGTTACCGCGCCTCCCTGGAGTATCTGGGCAGCTTCGACCACTATGCAACATAACTAGCGCTCAGGCAACAGAGCTGGGACAAACGCCTCGGGAGGGGGAGCCCGAGTCACGTCTTTCATCGAGGACGCAATACCCACCTCGCCGAGGGAGACAGAAAATACAAAAAGTACAAAAAATAGTTTTAAAAAAAACCACAAACCACAAGATAAAGCAAAGCTTTTGCGAGACTCGCTTGGGATTTCAGCACAAACCCCCCCCCCCTCATTCAGGCCTCGCTCCGCCGGGCCCCTCTATGGCACACGGGAAATAATACGGGAAATAGGATTTTTTATTATTAATCATTTTTAAGGTTTTTTGTTCTTATTTCTAAAGGTTGGTGCAGCACATCGTGTGATTGGCTGTCGAGCCTGGGGGGAGGGGGGGATCTTTCTGTTTTATTTTTATGAAAAATAACTATGGCGCTAAGGGAACCTATATCTACATAAACACATATACACGTACCAAGGCAGCACAGCGGGATGCAGACTGTGAATATATCCCTATACGTTCCCAGCCAAGGTACGAGCCCTGCCGAAACCACAAAGCACATTGTTTTAGGGGCCCGGGGACCTTCCCTCCCAAAAAACAAAAAAAAGGGGAGAATCCTAAAATAAACTTCCGGAAGAAGAAGCATCTGGAACATGGAGCGTACAGACAATTTCCCGATGAAGAAACCACTCGTCAGGTCTTAAGACTCACGGACATTAACTGGTGAATATCTCATTCATCTTCATGAAGTCCCAGCGGTCCTCGGGGGCCGGACCTTGGGCGCATAACTAATAAGCTTTAGCATAAGAGGCGGAGTCAGAGGGACCAAGGAAACCGAGAATAAACATTACCCGATATGGTTTTGGTTTTTATTTTCATGCTGGCGCCCACGTGGAGCCGCTCGCCTGGCGCGAGGGACGTGCAAGCTTTCAGGAGCTCCCGCGGGGGCCGGCACAGAGTATATATTCGCTCCGAACTGCAGGAAGAGGTTTTGAAGGTTATATTTTCTCTTTCCGGGTTATAGTACGGGGGGGGGGGCATTTTGGAGAAAGCCTTTCTGATGCCACAATTCAGATTCCCCGCGTCCTAGAACTGATACAAATCCTTATAATGTTGATTATTATTTTTTTGGGACTTTCTACTAAACAAATGTGGGGAAAAGGACTTTAACGACCAATGATAATCTGTATTAATGCAACGTGCTGTACCCCGGGGGAGGGGCACCCCTTCCCCCAAATACCCAATAAAGGTGGTGGAGAATGAAATCATGTGACAGCGTGTACTGGGTGGGACGCAGGAGGGTCTGTAATGTTGGATAAGGCGATCATTTCTACCTTGTGTATACATTAGTGCTGTTAGGGGTTTGCTCTGTTGTATACAGTATGTTTTCTATTTGTTAATAAAAACCAAAAGAAAAAAAACCAGCGGATGAAATGAGTCGAGCGTCGGCGGACACGGCAACAAGAAAACTCTCCATGTGAATAAATTTGAATAATCGGGTTTGATATAAAACTGTCTAATGTTTTTCATGTCGGGCGATTTAGGTGAAAGCGTTAAAGACCCTTTTCTCGATCGTGGAGGGGGGGTCTCTTATTGCAGCTCGGGGCCGATTTGAGCTCAGGGGGTGCCGTGGTCCCGGCTTGCTGAGCCCTGATTTAGAGGCTTCGATATTTTTATGTTTACACATAATTTTACAGTATTTAAATTCCCTTATAGTTTAGATTTTGAAACGTTACAGGTGAGATTATTTTCCCGGGTGAATCGGCCGGAGCCAAACCATGTGTATTCTGTATTAAAAGGGATCTTCGCACCAAGACGGCACCTCACACTGTCCCTGCGCCACACCTGTCCTGCGCCACACCTGTCCCTGCGCCACACCTGTCCCTGCGCCACACACACTGTCCCTGCGCCACACCTGTCCCTGCGCCACACACACTAACCCTGCGCCACACCTGTCCCTGCGCCACACCTGTCCCTGCGCCACACTTGTCCCTGCGCCACTTAAAACCAATTAACATATACAAAAACAAACCGGGTTTCAAACCTGAAATCATATCTCCACCCTCAAGCCACGGCAATCAATGAGCCGGGAATTCACCTTCCAGGTAGCAGCAGATGTGGGTATAAAGTGGTGCAATGTGTCAGTATGAGGATTGAGAGCGCTGAATACAAGTAGCTTTATGTTTTTAATCAAGGTGCACCTCTAGATCGTATCTGTAAGGGTTGCAGCCTCCAACTCATTTGACCTGAAAGAGTCAATAAATACAAGTGATGGATCGAGCTACAAGGAGAGTCTGCAGATCCCTGTGATGTAGAGTTTGCTGCGCCTGTCTCTAACAGGACAGAATTTCAGGTATCATATCACCTGTGCTGTGCTTCACATATCCTGCAAACCTGGCCTGTTAGAGGGACCCAAGAACCAGGTGCAGGAACCACTTCTGTATTGTGATACCAGGGAATATAATGACCTGGCTCTGTGATTGACTGGTTTCTTAGTGGAGGTATGTCAACTGTGAATCCCTCTGATAAGCGGAAGCTGTGACGGTGACGAGCGTCTCTCTTTACCAGTTTGCCTTTTCTGCAGTAATTTTGCCTCATTCCTGAACCCTGGGGGACCGCCACAAAAAAATGTTAGGAAATGGGTGGTCCCTGCTACAAATCACCTGGGGTCCTGCCTGGACATGTAGGAAATCAGACACCATCCGAAAACCGCAAAAACATTATATGCATAAACATGCAACCTTCGAATAAGTGATTTCAGAAGAAGAGGTTTAGCAGCGGAGCCGGGACTTTGTGACCCGGTTTGCCGCAGCGTTCACTGAAACTTTCTTTGAAAATACTTTTCAATTTGCAGAAACAAAATGTTCAGAGAAGAGAGGGCGGTGTTTGAGGACGGCGTAAGTGGCCGCGGTGCAGCCAGATATTCTTTGTGTCTTTAGGAAATTGAATTTGGTTCCTGGAAACTGTCACCTAAAATGGGGTTAGAGCGACCCAACCGCGGGCCGCGTGATTGCTGACAAAAGTGACGGCTGAAATAGCTCTCAGTGTACGTTTCAATTTGTGCCTCTGAGACGAAAGTGAATTGCGCGGCAATTGAAACCATCAGAAAGCGGGAAATAACTGCTGCCCGTTGATTGAAGGAAGCGGAACGTGCTGCATGCGCCAGCTGAGCGCCCTCTGAAACGGAGCGTCGCCAAAGTCTGACACATCACGAAAAGGCAGAGTGCACAGGATGCAAAAAAAATCATAATATCCTAAAGTTTTACTGAAAAGGACAAAAAAGTATTTCAAGTTTTAACCAGTTCACTGCTGGACTGAAATGCTGAAAATTATCCAAAACAAGCTGAGAGTAAGAAAGAAGCGCAAACCTCACTGACGGTTTATTCCCTCAAAGAGCTTTATTCCAGCATTTCCCGCGTCTGTCCTTGGGACCCCCTAACAGGACAGGTTTGCAGGATTCCCTTGGGGAAATGCAATCACTGAGCAGTAAATCCTATCACCTGTGCCGCACATATCCTGCAAACCTGGCCTGTTAGAGGGACCAGAGTTGTGATACACAGCTTTATTCTGTCTGAGCAGCTATTGGGAAATCAGAGTGAGACATAAAGGTTAATGTCAGACGAGCGCGTTCTGAGCGCACTGTGCGTCCGTGCACAACTGACGTACTTTCTGACTGATGATACTGTAGACGCCACACGCTCCGGTTTTTTGACAGATGTAGATGGGAAATAAAATTAATATGTAAAATGAAAAAATTTATACATGATATGAAAAACCATTTTGTCTGTCAAAGGCTAGGGTCAGACGAACGCATTTTTCGCATCGTCCGTGAAAAAGTGCGTTTGAACGAATGGACGTATTTTTTCCCGGAATACGCGATAGCGGTCATACGATGCGCATTTTCGTCCGCGATTTTGTACGGATCATCAATAAAATACTTTTTGTGTCTGGACGTTATGTTGGCCGGACATTAGCAGCGTCTGACGTCTCCTAATCACACACACACGCCTCTAGCGGACGCATCGCACTCTGTACGTCAGTACTAGCGGTTTGATGTTCTCGAAAAAATGCGTTTGTTTGCCGCTTGCGTTGCGCGGTCGCACTTCGTATATTGCCCATCATTGGCTGCTACTACGGCCGTGATAAATTGCGGCTGCACGCGCGTTCGCACTGCGTTCATCTGACCCCAGCCAAAAATGCTGGACGTCTGACTACGATCCATCACTCACACACAAAGCTATGCGGACGTGGCGCACACTGTGTGTCCGTCCTAGCGGTTTGACATTCTTGCCTAAATTGCATCCGGTGCGGCGTGCGTTGTGCGCGCACTTCTGTGCGGACGCTCTTCGTGTGTGGGTCTATTGATCATAATTTTATGCTACGACAGACATTAAAATGTGCGGCAACGCGGAAGTGATCAGTGCGCTCGTCTGACGCCGGCCTTACCCTTAGTAACTCGTTATGAGTGTGTGATGCATCTACTGGAATCTCTTGGACTCAATGAAGACCATGGACAGTCCTCCAGGAGATCCAGCGCAGGCCTGAGAGATGACCCTGGGAACTAATGAGGTTATTCACCAACCTCCGAATAGGCCTCGAATTGCACTGGATGGTGAATTTTCCACGGACGGGCAATTTCAGGACAATTTGTCTATTCACTAAACTGTTAATTTACCAAATACGGGCGAATTGACGGTGAAATACGGTGCAATTTGCCGCAATTCAGTGGCACCGAAATTGCCCCATAGAATCGTGTCTTCTATTCAGAGAACGCCAAACTGCGCCAAAATTCCAGCAAAATACCCCGATTTTCAATGTTTCAATTTGTCGGTTTCACCGGGAGAATCCCACAGGATTTAATGGAATAAATAGAACATTCTAGGCTTTTTTTTCAGACCGTTTAAAAATTAAAAGCAATGTGTTATATACGGACAACGTTCACATATTTTCATTTATTTACATATGCCTTTTTATTAATCAATAGGTCACTTACAGTTTTTGGGGTTTATTCATGGCGGCTTTCTGTTACCTCAGACAAACCTCTCACACACCGAGAGAGGGCGGGGCTTTCTCCAACCAACAGCATCTTCTCACACACCGAGAGAGGGCGGGGCTTTCTCCAACCAACAGCATCTTCTCACACACAGAGAGAGGGCGGGGCTTTCTCCAACCAACAGCATCTTCTCACACACCGAGAGAGGGCGGGGCTTTCTCCAACCAACAGCATCTTCTCACACACCGAGAGAGGGCGGGGCTTTCTCCAACCAACAGCATCTTCTCACACACAGAGAGAGGGCGGGGCTTTCTCCAACCAACAGCATCTTCTCACACACAGAGAGAGGGCGGGGCTTTCTCCAACCAACAGCATCTTCTCACACACCGAGAGAGGGCGGGGCTTTCTCCAACCAACAGCATCTTCTCACACACCGAGAGAGGGCGGGGCTTTCTCCAACCAACAGCATCTTCTCACACACCGAGAGAGGGCGGGGCTTTCTCTAACCAACAGCATCTTCTCACACACCGAGAGGGGCGGGGCTTTCTCCAACCAACAGCATCTTCTCACACACAGAGAGAGGGCGGGGCTTTCTCCAACTAACAGCATCTTCTCACACACAGAGAGAGGGCGGGGCTTTCTCCAACCAACAGCATCTTCTCACACACCGAGAGAGGGCGGGGCTTTCTCCAACCAACAGCATCTTCTCACACACCGAGAGAGGGCGGGGCTTTCTCCAACCAACAGCATCTTCTCACACACCGAGAGAGGGCGGGGCTTTCTCCAACCAACAGCATCTTCTCACACACAGAGAGAGGGCGGGGCTTTCTCCAACCAACAGCATCTTCTCACACACAGAGAGACGGCGGGGCTTTCTCCAACTAACAGCATCTTCTCGCACATAGAGAGAGGGCGGGGCTTTCTCCAACCAACAGCATCTTCTCACACACAGAGAGAGGGCGGGGCTTTCTCCAACCAACAGCATCTCCTCACACAGAGAGAGAGGGCGGGGCTTTCTCCAACCAACAGCATCTTCTCACACACCGAGAGAGGGCGGGGCTTTCTCCAACCAACAGCATCTTCTCACACACAGAGAGAGGGCGGGGCTTTCTCCAACCAACAGCATCTTCTCACACACAGAGAGAGGCGGGGCTTTCTCCAACCAACAGCATCTTCTCACACACAGAGAGAGGGCGGGGCTTTCTCCAACCAACAGCATCTTCTCACAAACAGAGAGAGGCGGGGCTTTCTCCAACCAACAGCATCTTCTCACACACAGAGAGAGGGCGGGGCTTTCTCCAACCAACAGCATCTTCTCACACACCGAGAGAGGGCGGGGCTTTCTCCAACCAACAGCATCTTCTCACACACCGAGAGAGGGCGGGGCTTTCTCCAACCAACAGCATCTTCTCACACACCGAGAGAGGGCGGGGCTTTCTCCAACCAACAGCATTTTCTCACACACAGAGAGAGGGCGGGGCTTTCTCCAACCAACAGCATCTTCTCACACACCGAGAGAGGGCGGGGCTTTCTCCAACCAACAGCATCTTCTCACACACAGAGAGAGGGCGGGGCTTTCTCCAACCAACAGCATCTTCTCACACACAGAGAGAGGGCGGGGCTTTCTCCAACCAACAGCATCTTCTCACACACAGAGAGAGGGCGGGGCTTTCTCCAACCAACAGCATCTTCTCACACACAGAGATAGGGCGGGGCTTTCTCCAACCAACAGCATCTTCTCACACACAGAGAGGGCGGGGCTTTCTCCAACCAACAGCATCTTCTCACACACAGAGAGAGGGCGGGGCTTTCTCCAACCAACAGCATCTTCTCACACACCGAGAGAGGGCGGGGCTTTCTCCAACCAACAGCATCTTCTCACACACCGAGAGAGGGCGGGGCTTTCTCCAACCAACAGCATCTTCTCACACACCGAGAGAGGGCGGGGATTTCTCCAACCAACAGCATCTTCTCACACACAGAGAGAGGGCGGGGCTTTCTCCAACCAACAGCATCTTCTCACACACCGAGAGAGGGCGGGGCTTTCTCCAACCAACAGCATCTTCTCACACACAGAGAGAGGGCGGGCTTTTTCCAACCAACAGCATCTTCTCACACACAGAGAGAGGGCGGAGCTTTCTCCAACCAACAGCATCTTCTCACACACAGAGATAGGGCGGAGCTTTCTCCAACCAACAGTATCCTCTCACAGAGAGAGGGCGGAGCTTTCTCCAACCAACAGTATCCTCTCACAGAGAGAGGGCGGAGCTTTCTCCAACTGACAGCGTCCTCTCATGCGCACATGAGGGGGCGGGGCTTCAGCACAGGCAGCATCAGATGCTCTCTCGTATATAGCGCCTCCACCACAGAACACTTTTCTTATTTTTTATTGATTTAACAGATTAGGAGCACAGGAGACGTCCTGTTTTCACGGTCTGGTGGAATCTCCAATGCCAATTCAGTGGTTTTTGCCGTTGTCTCATACCGGCTTCGGCGACTCCAAAGTCACCAATCAGTAAATATTGGAACAGAATCGCCGAAATGGGGCGAATTGTGGCAAAATACAAAGCACGCATTTTCAGTGCTTTGTGAATAGACCTTTGGGTGTTCCTAGTTTCTTTCTGCCGCTGCTGAGGGAAGGCGGCGGCGAATCGATCGGCCTCTGCACCGCAGGACCAGAGGCGAGAACAGGGACTATTTTTTTTTAATGGTTTTGTTAAATCTTTACACACCGGGTCTGAGGCGCAAATTTGGGTTTTAATGCTGGTTCGAAACAGTAATGAGCGCTCTTTGTCGCCTGCCGCTCGCATAAAAACACATCAGCTGAGCGGCAAGGGAGGTTTGCGGTTTGACTGGAAGAGCCCGGGAGTTGTTAAGTGTAACTGCTCACTGGGAATAAGGCTAAGGTCAGACGAGCGCAGTATTAACGTGCGTTTAGCCGCACTAAATCACGGCCGCGCTAGCAGCAAATGACGTCCAATGCCGGGCAGCATACGAAGTACGGCCGCACAAAAGTGCCGCAACGCAAGCGGCAAACAAACGCATTTTTTCGAGAACATCAAACCGCTAGTACTGACGTACAGAGTGCGCTGCGTTCGCATAGCGGCGTGTGTGCGTGATTAGGAGACGTCAGACGCTGCACACGTCCGGCCAACATAACGTCCAGACACAAAAAGGGTTTTATTGATGATCCGTACAAAATCACCGATGAAAATGAGTATGACCGCTATCGCGTATTCCGGAAAAAATACATCCATTCGTTCAAACGCACTTTTTCACGGACGAGGCGAAAAATGCGTTCGTCTGACCCTAGCCTAAGGCCCAGAATGCACTGCAGGGTCTATCCCAGAATGCACTGCAGGGTCTATCCCAGAATGCACTGCATGGTCTATCCCAGAATGCACTGCAGGGTCTATCCCAGAATGCACTGCATGGTCTATCCCAGAATGCACTGCAGGGTCTATTCACAAAGCACTGAAAGTGTCTGCGATTACAGCAACTTTTAGAAACGGATTAAATGTTACGTTTTATTTTTGTATTTTCTATTCTCGATCTTTATTGAATACACCGGGTGACCCCTCCCCCCTGGGTGACCCCTCCCCCTGGGTGACCCCTCCCCCGGGTGACCCCTCCCCCCACACCTTCTATATAGGAATAAAACACACAGAGCTGCTTTGCTGATCTTTCACCTCCCAAAAAATACTCGAACCTAAGAGCTACTGTAACATCTCTTGCATATACAAAACACACACCACGTGACACAACACACACCCACTCTGACAAAACACACACACACCCCGTGACAAAACATACCCACACTGCACACACACACCCCCCACATGACCTAACACACCCGTGACAAAACACGCACACACCCACCAGTGACAAAACACGCACACACCCACCAGTGACAAAACACGCACACACCCACACTGTGACAAAACATGCACACACACCCCCACGTGACCTAACACACCTGTGACAAAACACGCACACACCCCCCACGTGTAGGGTTCTCACCCGTCTGGTTTTGAC